>CAJNSZ010000880.1:35369-46152 GCA_905329745.1 Rotaria sp. Silwood2 | reverse complement strand
GCAGAGCAAGATGAAATTATGTTTGATAAGATAATTTCCATGCATTTTGTATAGGTCTGTTCCAATTTGCGACGTAACTTCCACACAAGCGTTCTAATAAGAAAATGTACCTATTTATAACGTCTTTTAATGGAACTGATGGAGATTGTTATGATTGTATCTAAGCAACGGAGCAATATATTCAGCTGAAGTTTTTGTAGGAGAGCAGAGAAAAGTGTAAGGAATGAGTTTTCTAGCGGATACGTAGCTCAATGTTGAGGTCTCTAAGAAGAGATAGGACGATTTTATAATGTTAGATGTTCTTCTATGCATTTACACTAGTACTTTCTAATTTGATGCAACTTTTGCATTGGCATTCTTATGGATGACATTACACCTATACAGAACACCATCCATTGACCACATTCTACATAAGTACCACTCATAACTCGAGTATTTCTCCACTTTTTTTTTTGAGAAAATGTTTTCTTTAATACATACACAAAAATACTTGCCTACTCAATCATACGGTTTGAGCTTACTTGCTTACTCTTTTACAGAGATGAAAAAGACGGAACATGAGCATAAGAAAATCCGGTTCCAATTAAGAACACACATTTCGTATATTTAAAAGCAATGAAAAAAAGAATGAATCAATTGAAAAAGACTTCGATAGGGGGAAAAAACTAAAGATAAGTTTAATATCACGCTGTATTATATTCTTTTCATTTAAAATCTAAAAATGAAATAATACTTCGAAACTCTCAGAGCGGCGAATAAATTCAATAAAGATCGGAAAAAGCATCAATCATCTTAGACTAGATAGGATGTCGATAGAGTTAAGCTGTGAGTGCTGCTACTTAGAATATCCATACGCCACATTTGCACAAGGAAATTGTTAGCCTTCAGTGTTCTTGAGATATAGCGTGATATTTCTGATTGTGATTTGATCAAAAAATAACTCTCTACAATATGTCTTATTGCTGAAATATGATAGAAACAATTATAACGAGAATCTTCATTCTATTTTGGAACCTAAACATTTTCACTTTTCGGATATTGTGTTTTATAACTATGACAGTGCTTGATGCAGCCTTCTAATTAATGAAAATAATTTATTTCAATGGTTAGTTAGTTTCGTTAAAATAATAACGAAGTGAATTTATAAAATAGGACTGCGAACAATCATATGATAGTAGACTCCACATCGCTCCATTAACTCTACATGAGTACCACTTTCTACCAGGTACCCTTTCTGAAGAACGCAGATCAAATCACACGAACGAATAGTCGACAGACGATGAGCAATGATCAGTGAAGTGCAAGTTGAATTTTCTGTTACAGCTTTTTCAAGAGCTTCTTGCACGATCTAAATATATCAGAAGTGACTATTTAATTAATGAACATTGTAAGAAAACGAACCTGTTCATTGTAATAGTCCATGGCACTTGTTGCTTCATCTAATAGCAATATTTTTGGTCGACGAAGAAGAATTCGAGCAATAGCAATGCGTTGTTTCTCACCACCTGACAAGTGGCCACCTTTCATACCCACTCTAGTCTCATAGCCCTGTTGTCACAGTGCGAAGACATAATAAAATATCATATGCTATTCTTTACTTACTTGAGGTAACTGCTGAATAAAATTATGAATGTTGGCTTTGGTGGCTGCATCGATAATATCTTCCATCGAAGTATTCTCTTTACCATAGGCTATGTTTTGAGCAATAGTCAAATTGAACAAGGTAGGCTCTTGGCTAACGAGGCCAAGAGCTGAGCGAAGCCATTGAATATTCAACTGTCGAATATCAACACCATCGAGACGCTAGATTTCGTTAGCCGAGTGTTTGCATGAATATTTTGACAACATAGCAGAGGTGGGCGGTCCACGGGTTTCAACCCGCGGGGCCACGTGGCACGAGCGGGGCGGGGGGCATTTTTTTTTAGTTCTTTGGGGTTTGCGGAGTACGGGTTTTGTTGAAGATACGAGCGGGCGAAGCGGGTAAGACTATTTTAAAAAAATACGGGGTGCGGGCGGGGCGAGGATAGATATGCACGGGTTCTGGCGGGTAGAGAACTGTTGCGGGGCACGATGGAGGACCATGAAAAATTATCGATGAATGTTCTTATCATAGGTATGCACTACGAAGCACATTTTGATAGGTTCATTATTTTCATCCTATTAATAGCTACAAGTAGTGATGGGCCAAAACTCTTTATGTTAGAAACGAAAGAACGAAAAGAAAAATTCTTATGACTATGGTGTAAGTAAAACGTAATTTTTCTTTCCTTCCTGTAAGAAATTACAAACACCGTGTTTAGCAATGAGAATAAGATATATGTGATTCCGTAATTTTGATACAGAAAGGCAAGAAAAATGGTGTTACTTACACCATAGTCTTAAGAATTTTTCTTTTCGTTCTTTCGCTTTCGTGTTATAGTTTTGGTCAATCACTAGCTACAAGTTTGTTTCTTCTTTGCTTCTTCCTTTCCTTATCGTTTCTTATATTGAACTTCGATTATTTATTTGTATTAACACGTGAAAAAAACAAACAAAAAATCATTTGACATTTAAAATTAATATTTGGAATCGATTTACTCTCTTATCAATAACAATAATCTCATTACATGATTTTTCATTCGATGAATCATTTGACGGTATGATGTCATCGAATACCTCTTGTTTATATTCAAAATTTGAATATGAACAAGAGGCATTCGATGACATCATACTGCTTCGATCGGCTGCAGCTCATTCAAAGATTCACGTATAAACTTTGCCTGAAATTTTTTTTGTAGTAATTTGATTAATTATGTAGAATAAGTCACTGAAAATACAATAAAGGATGAAGAAAAATTTTATTCGGGTTTCACGGGTGCCGGGCGGAGCCCGTCGAATAATCAACGGGGCCGGCGGGATGGGGTATAAGTTGAACGGCGCATGGGCGGAGCGGGGACGCCAAGAAAAATTACACACGGGGATCGGCGAGGCAGGTTGGCGAACGCAGCTGGGCGGATCCCGCGGGGCGCCAAAAATCGATGCCCCGCCCACCTCTGCAACATAGAACACAAATACTTACGATATGACCCTGTACGGGATCGTAAAATCGTTCCAAGAGCTGAATAACTGTCGATTTGCCACAGCCAGATGCACCTTTGTATATAGATCATATGATGATTTTGAATGACCCACAACTAACTTCTACATACCTACAAGGGCCACACGCTGGCCTAATTGACAAATACAGAGATTTAATCACAAACTAAACTTAAAATATACACAATAAACTCACCAGATTCTATGGTCAATTGAAGTTTATTAAGAATGCAGGATGTCGGCCGACATGGATATGCAAATTTGACTTGATCAAATTCGATCTTGCCTTGGAAATCCCTCTGTCATCAACATATTTTAACAATTAGATAAGAGAGCTCTCTTCAATGCCGAGAGTTTAGTGAAATAAATCACTTACCAATTGTTGACCATTGACGGAACTATTGTCGATAGCTGATGTTCGATCGAACAAATTGAAGAAACTGTCAGCTGCTGACAATGAGTCGCTCAAATGTCGTGTCCTAAATAAAATGCTTGAGGAATCAAAGTTGATCGATGGAATTATTTACAAAATTGTGATGCATCGTACGGATTCCAAAGCGAAAATGTTGTAGACAAACACTCTAGAAGAATATGTAAATAAAATAACTTAGGTCTTTAAGCTTTTTACTATACATATTAAGGTTGATCATATTCAGTTTTTTGTGTTCAACAAGAATGAGAGCCTGCCAAAAGAGAACCAACGCGAGGAATGGTTTCGTTCCCCAATAGAGACTTTGTAGTAGGAGGGATATTATTGTATCATTTTGACGAATTCTATGGAAAAATATTGCATAGAGACGAAGGAAAAAAGTTCTTGAAAGACTGACTTGAACTCCTCAAGAAGTGAATTTGAGAATTGACGTAGAAATTGTGCCTCACTTGCCAATTGTTTCACCGTACGAATATTGTGCATGATTTCGACCGCGAACTATTAAGAAGACAAGATTCAGCATCAATATTTCACTATATATGATATTTTAATCAACATGTCCCTCTTACTGAACTTGCTAATCCAAGAACATAATCACAACGTTTGTTCATTCGTGCTTGCCAACGTATTTGCATGAAAGCAACAACAAACAAAACGACAATATAAAAGAGCACGATTAATGCCAACTGCCAACTGAACAAGAACCCAATAATAATACCAATTCCAAATGTCGCAACTGATTCACAAACAATGCCTAGATAACTTCCAACAATCTGCTGAACAGCCAACGCATCGGATGAGAGACGATTACAAATAGCTCCAGAACTATTTTCAAGACAATCAAAGAAAGCTAATTCTTGACGCAGATAGTGCGCAAAAGCTTTAATGCGGATACGCTCGGCCAATTTTGAGCCAGATATAGCAAACGCAGTGTACTATTAATGCAGAAAATTTAAAACATTCTATGCAATATATTCCTACTTGAATAAAACGTATAGCCAAAAGGAAAATACCCATCAACAAGAATAGAAGGGAAAATTTCAAAATTTGATGTTTTTGTTCTTCGTAGGTACACGCTCCAAATGTCTGTGAACAATCGATAACGACAATTCTGTTTTTTCTGTGCGTGAAAATCACTTACAGATACTGTAAGAGAGAGTAGAATAGCATGGATGGATTGACTTGCCCCAACTATGAGGCAGGCCACGCAGCCGATCAGAATAATGATCCATTCGGGACTATTCATCAGCAAAAGTCTCAAGAAAATAGGTTGGTGATTTTTATCTGACGATGCCTGTTCAAAAAAAATTGTACATGCAAAAACAATCTGGACACAAGTAAATCCATGTTCTTTACTTTATTCTTGTCGTCAAGTTCACTATGGCTTCGATGTCGAGAACGTTCAGCTAATTTAAACAAATTATCTTGTTCAAAGTATTCTTTTTTTTAAAGTCTGTACGTACATATTTGCTTTTGATCATCATCTTCGATTTGTGCGATGCTCGTTCGTTCATCGATGTCATTTTCTCTTTCTTCTGTCTCTTGAGCTTTCATCATCTCGCAATATCGACTTCCTTCCTGTGATATCAGTGTCTCGTGTGTACCTTGTTCGATGACACATCCATTATCCAAAACATAAATTCTATGTGCATTTTGAATTGCTGACAAACGATGAGCTATCACAATAGTCGTCCGACCTACGAGTAACTTTACATGGTATGATTGGAACAGAAAGATACGTGCAAACCTTTGCATGCTTGATCGAGTGCTTCTTGGACAATCTTTTCATTGGTATTATCAAGAGCACTTGTTGCTTCATCCAGCAAAAGCAAGGCAGGCTGTTTGACAAGAGCACGAGCTAAAGCCACACGTTGCTTTTCACCACCACTCAACTGAACACCACGTTCACCGACAACTGTGTCATATTTCTACGAAAACAGAAAACATCATGCATCATATTAGAGAAGATCATTTGATGCAAACATTCGGTAATTGCATAATGAAATCGTGTGCACTGGCTTGACGTGCTGCTTCTTCAATTTCGGCTCTTGTTGCATTTTCTTTACCAAAGCGAACATTTTCATAGATGCTTGTGGCAAAGAGAACCTGCATTAAACAGTATAAAGCGCAAAAAATCAGAAAACAAAGAGACAGACGTACAGGTTCTTGACTGACAACACCAATCTGCTGTCGGAGTGATTTGAAATCGTAGTCGTTGATCGATCGATCATTAATTGTAATGCAGCCCGATAAAGGTTCATAAAAACGAAGTAGAAGTGAAACACATGTGCTCTTTCCTATTCGATCAACAAACTATAGACTATCAAACTCCGATATGCGTTTTTTGCGAAATATCTACCAGAACCACTTGAACCGACTAAAGCTGTTGTCTCACCAGCACGAATCGTCAATGTGAGATTTCGTAGGACTAAGACACCCGATCGAGCTGGATAGGCAAAATTGACATTGTCAAATTGAATATCAACATTTATGCTAATAGTTTCTTCAGAAGAAACCGAATCTTGAGATATTTGTGTTTCATTCATACTTGTATTCTTTTCCTATATGATGCAATAGTGGAGAGACAAGATCGTACATTACGTATAACTGTACCTCATCGATCAATCGGAAAACGGGCGTCAAAGCACCTCGAGCTTCTTCCAACAATTGAAAGAAAGGACCAACAAATGCAATATTAGTGATAAGTCGTACCAAAGGAATCACTATCTACTCAAACGTCAAGAATCCATAGATTTTCGAAATCTTCTTGGTGAACTGAATAACTTACCACAAGAAGATCACTGAAATTGAGTCGGTCAGATCCTTGGTGATGCATGAGAGATAAACCGAAAGTGAAACCAATCGAACAAATCATGTATCCTATCAGATAAATCCATCCATTGAGAAGACCAAACGCGGCACCCTTTCGCACAGTACTTCTATGAGTCGCTCGTAATTCGCTTTCATATCTAGATTCACAATAAATTTCGAACATGACTATGATTCATGGGTTACAAAGCTCTTTTAACAGGAGATATATTTCCTACCGTTTCTCTGCAAATTTTCCACCATTGAGGGAGAGCACAGTACGAAGAGAGCTGAACACTTCCTGAACAACTTCTCCAGCTTTTGAGTACGCATCCAATTCGTTTCTTGATTCTTTGGCGGTGATCTTTTAGAATTAATATAAACTAAATCAATCAATAGCAATCATATCTACCTTCGCAAACACATATGAGCCGACAATAGCAAACGGCACTGTAGATATTATAGCTAATGCCAATTTCCAGTTGCTGATTATGGCAACACAAGCATAGGAAATAATGTGAAATAATGCTGCAAGAAACATCGATAATTCAAAGCCGATGGCTTTACCCATTTTGTCGATGTTACTATAAAATGAGAGAGCAAGATATCATTTCTATTGCAAATATTGGCAGAAAATGACTTACTTGAACAGTTTGACACTGAACTGACTGATCGAATTGGTATCGCAATAAGAAATATTCTACAAATGAGAGAAAGAGAGACAAAGAAAGAAAAAAATCGATTCACATGTTTAACAATCAATAGCCATGGCATCGTAACGGTTGCAGCTCAACAAAAGTCCCTCGTTGTTTTTTTAACTTCTTCATTTTTTATCATCCCTCAGACATAAGCTCTTTTCCCAAAGATGCGCTGTGCATTTATCTTCCTTTCCCTGTTTCCGAGCAATAAAAGCTATACGATTGTCTGAAAAGTCCGTGCAATGTGTATTCTATGAAATCATACGTTAACAAGTTCTGTATTTATTCAAATGTTTCTAATGGCATAAGTAGTTTGTTTGATCGCTGACAACATGTGGTTCCTAGCGAAGATCATTACACTGAATCAATGCAGCTTTTGTTATCGTACGGTTTCATAGAATATGAGTTGCATTGACTTTTTGGGCAACCGTATATATTTTGTTCAACGAATTTAGTCTTCATTTTTCAAATCTTCTGGAAGTATATGAAACAATTAAGTATAGTTCTCATTCTCTTTATTTTTCAATTTTTCTCTTGCAATATTTAAACTACAACAATATTGAAGCTGGTATTTTGATACTTTCAGAAGCTTTAGTTTTCTTTTCTGAAACAACTGGTCGTGTGTGACGATGATTTTACCGAATCTATTGTCATTATGAACTGTGAAAACGTACTGAAACAATCTGCAGCGATGTAAGAATGAGAATGCCATAGGAAAACAGTTGAGAACAAGAAAAAAAATCGAAAATTGTACTTGATTGTTCTATACAATTTTGTGGCATTTAAAAAAAGAAGAAGACTAAAGCCATCGAATATAAATCCTTTCAGTTTTATTCCTACGGAATTAAAATGCAGGACATGATGGGGTTACTGTGACTATAATGAGGACGCCTATCTATTCTTTTCACAATATCTTCGGAAAACAATGAACAACACATCGAAAATTACTTCAAACTTTCACAAACTATGTTACACATAGTGCAAACTCCTAACAATGCTTGCCACGATTAAGGCATATATGTCAAATTTGAAACTTGAATTCAACTATTCAACTATTGAATACTTGAAGTTTCAACTATTCAACTATTCAGGTATTCAACTATTCAGGTATTCAACTATTCAAATTTTCACTTGTCACGTGTTCTGAGAATATTCAGTGGGGAAGTACTTTTCTCCACCTAGCACACCTTTTATTTCAGCATCGCAGCGTGGGGGCGCGAAGCGCCCCCGAAGAGCCGCGACCCATACTCGTCTCTGTGTACACAGTGAAGTCTTTCTTGAGGGTACCCTAAGAGGTATCCTCGAGGGGTACCATTGAGGGATACCCTTGAGGGGTACCATTGAAGGATACCCTTAAGAGGTACCATTGAGGGTACCCTGAAGAGATACCCTTGGGGTATCCTGAAGAGGTACTTGTGAGGGTACCCGGGAGAGATACCCTTGTGAGTACCCTGAAGAGGTACCCTTAAAAGGTATCCTCGAGGCACTATCGAATACTTGAAAACTTCAATAGTTGAATACTTGAATTCAACTTTCAAGTTTGACACTACTGTTTAAGGGGACCACCCCTTTTCCGACTCAAAATTTTCAGGTTTTTCGTTATTTATTTTTTGTCTTTGGTATGTAGATGTAGATATCTTCTATCTAATGAGCACATTTTAAGAAGACTAAACCACTTTTTTTTACATGTTAAAACCTCGAAAAAAGGTCAATTTTATGCTAAAAAGTCAACAAATGCAACTTTCTTGGTTTTTTTCTAAAAACGAGATTTTCAATCCGAAAATTGAAGTTTTCCCCTTTTTCTCCTAAACGGTAAAGCCGATTGGGCTGAAACTTTTTTATAGGTACTTTGGTCAAATGGGGCTGTCTCTTTTTGTCTTTTGAAAATATTGTACGGATGAAATTTTGTAGACTTTACAAAATTAGCGCCATCGAAAAAAAACAGCTTTTTTTAATGACTTTTTGATAGTGCTTTCAGTGTTTTGCTTCTCTTAAGCTTTAGGAACAATATTTTTCAAAGAAAAAAAAAAGACACCCAGATTTCTTTCTAGTTACCACAGAATAAATTTCAGCTCTGGAAATAGTGTGCCCGTTTGCGAGAGGGAAAACTTTACGCCATTTTTGACCTTTGACTTGTCAAAATCTTCTGAAAGAAAGCATTTGAGAGTTTTGAGCCTATGACGACTTTTGTTCTACTCATCAAGATCTATCTATCCTGAAAGTTTCAAAAATTTTCGCAGAACTGTTTCCAAGAAACCTGGGAAAGGTGGGGTTTCCTTAAATGAATTTACATCTAATTTAATTCCATTTAAATCCGATTTATATGAATTTAAATCGAATTTAAAGCCAATTCAAATTTAAGTTTAAATTTTCCACAATTTATTTTTGAATTTAATACATTTTTGTAAATAGCAATTGAGCACGCCTAGCCACGATCTGAGGGATACGATACAGGTAGGAATCACTTTTCTCGGAATATACTTCAACACTCCATCCCACTTGTGTTTCACAATACATCACTCTGTCGTGAATAGCACGAGATATAGTTTCAAACAAAGTACAAATCTGAACGATGATAAACAATGTAGGAACCGAGAAAACTATGAGAAGGTCATTAATTTCTGCCTATCCGTTATATCTATATCAAGATGAATGTGTGTGACATACGCGTTGTAGGAGTGATTGTAAAAGACGAATACGTATTCTAGAGACCTGTCTTCTGGTAGCTACAGTGAAGAGAAAATATTGAGCTCCAACGCACACCAATTGGATTGAACCAATGACTATATACATTAAAAATGCAAACCATTCTTCTTGTTGACGGATGAAAAGTTAGGTTTTTTCTGCTTACTTAACTGCCACCATAATAGGCGTCTCACATCTTCATGAAGTTTGACCGTAGAGTACGACAATAGTGACACTGAGATGGTACTGCCATTTGGGCAGAGTCTGAAATCAATGGACAGTAAATAAGGAAAGAAGCTGGAATACATCAACATCTGTGATCAATACTTACTTTTGCGATCGATCATAGTTGAAAATATTTGGTTCAGCATTCCATGGATATCTTATACTGTTGTTAACAGTAACCGATGCGTTTTTCTGTGGCGGGCATCCACCAATAAACGATTGCGCCGCAAATACGCTGGTCAGTCGACTAAAAATAACTAAAAATGCTACATGGGCCAGGTTATATATTAAGACGACACATAATCCGAGATATATCATGATAAGATCAAGTCGATCAGCAAAACGAAACTATTAAAAAGTTAAACAAACATTCTGTTGTTCAATATACAGTACTGGTCAAAATATACAGTATGTAAAATAAGTATTTGGATACTTGTGATATATATTTTATAGAGTAAATTTCGCAATCAAGAAAGAATATTTTTTCAACCTAAATTATATCATTTGATAGCCCATGGTCTCTAATTTATTCTAGAACAAGAAAAAAAAATAGTAGAGAAGTTTTCTATAAATTTTAAAAGAGTTTCCATAAACCATCTGAATTTCTGAACAAAAAAAGTATTTGGAGACTTGTATTTTTTCTTTTATATCGCCGTTATTTCAATACAAAATATTTCGAGTAATATGTCATTCAATAGAGAAAATTGTTTTCTACACGACGGTGTACTTTGTAAACAGAAAAAAATCTTTACTAAACCTCAAAAACTTGGAAGTATCGGAAGCTCCGAAGTTTTCCAGAGAACCACACATATTTCTGGTTTGACAAAATCAAAATTTACTCCAAATAGATCATTCGATAAAG
>CAJNSZ010000880.1:3381-35269 GCA_905329745.1 Rotaria sp. Silwood2 | reverse complement strand
GCGCGAGCGGCGGGCCGAGACCAGGCGCCCCCCACACCCAACCCCCACACTCACCCACACCCAAACCCCACACCCACCAACATCTCACACCCACCCACACCTCACACCCACCCACACCCAAATTTCGAAGGAGCAACATTTGAAGAAAAAAAATTCGTCCCAATTTGACCAAAGTACTGATAACAAAAAGTTGAGCCCTATCGGACGTACCGTGTGGGAGAAAAGGAGAGAAACCTTCGTTTTTGTTTTGGTCAAAAACTGATTTTGAGGAAAATGAAAAAGATATTTTCCTGTATGTATCAGGACTTTTTTCTTCAACGGAAGTGATTGAAAACTGGTTGTTTTCCGCGATGTTAGAGATCCATGACCCCTATGCTCTCAGCATCTTTAGAAATTATCAGTAGGAGAATTTTGCATGCAAAGAATCATCAGAGCGAGAGAGTTGGGTTTAATATAAGTACGAACTAACAACGAAGAGCCCTCATTTATATGACATTTGGCCAGAAAATACTTCGAAACTAAATTAAAAATGAAAAACCAAAAATTGAAAACATTTTGATTTTAACACTCGTAAAAGAAGAGTCTCCTTAAGTCTAAAGCAGCAATTTTTTAATGCATTTACCTGATCTGATGCAGCCGAAGGAAATTTCAATCGCATTTTAGTACATTCAATATCAAATGCAAAAATAATTGGTTCTGGTTGTTCGATTAAATCTGGTTTTAATACAAGTTGATTTTGTGGTTCGCCTAGTTGATTGACCACGAACACTATACCTAATTATAAAATAAATCAAAATAAAAAAAAAATATCATTGTTTTCTGTGTTTAATTATAAATACAAACCAAAGGCCAACATCTATTTTTAAATCAATACGAACTCGAATATGATATGGTACATCAAATTCACGTAATTCAATAATATCATCACTTTGTTTTTCAGCAACATTTGCATTTGAAAGACCATCAACAATAAGATCACTACTTGGATTTGATGATGTCGCTCGTTTTAATAGAGCTAATTCAGGACGAGATTGTTGTTCTTTTTCACGTTCAATATTACGTTTAACAATTGGTTGTAATTCTTTACAAGCTTTCATTAAATCATCGATATCATGAAAACGAAGACGAATAAATGTACGTTGAATATCAGATAGATGATTAGGAAGATCTAAATCAAAGAATTTGTATTTTTTTCTATGGTTAGAAATAGGTTTCTTTTAATTCAATCTTTCAGAAAACAAGAGCTTAAGGGCACTAGCCTTCTTTCTTGGCTTGAAAAAATGAAATTTTTTTAGTTAGTAGCTTTACTAAAACCGGCTTTGGAAACTTCCAGTAGAAAAAATTCACGGTGAATATTCAATTGTACAGTACTGGTCAACAATAAAAGAGCAAGGTATTTTTGATTTTTTCCTACAATATCAAATATTACCTGAAATTCAAATAGTGCTTTGAATAAGCAATGAAATTCTCTATCAAATGCATTGCATATTGAAATTTCATAGATGGATTATGAGAAGAAGGTTTCTGAAAAATTACATACGGTGCCTTTCAGGTCTCGGAAGACTGTATAAATTAGTTTTTAAGAGTACCATCTTAAAGAGCATAAAATTCTGAATCAAATGACGGATGCTGTATTTTCTCCAACTTTCCCTCAAAAAGTTATAAGCACCGCAAAGCAAAACTAATCATGGAGCTGCTAAAAAAATGTATGTTTTTGTTTTTTGTGACGCTTATAACATTTAACGGAAGGTCATAGAAAATGCAGCAACCTCTCATTTTATTCACAATTTTATGCTCTTCGAAATGGTACTTATACACAATCTTCTGGAATCTAAAAAGTACTTTGCGCGATTTTTCAAAAACCTTACTTTCATAGTCCATCTATGAAATTCCATAAGCAATGCATTTGATAGAGAATTTCATTGGCTATCCAAACCACTATTTGATATTGTAGAAAAAAATCAAAAATATGTTCGTCTTACATTTTTTACCAGTACTGTATAACAAACACAAATCGTTATAAGAATGGTAGTTTCGTATTTCAAAGGGTGTGGGTGTGGGTGGGAGTAGATGTGTGTGGCTCCATAACCCTGAAGAGAAACCCAACATTCCACACACACGCACACACGCCCACACCCCAACTACACCCACACCTACACCCACACCTACACCCACACCTACACCCACACCCACACTCACACCCACATTATTACTTCTACGTTGAAACCAATAGTCGGAATTGTTTGGACAGTTTCATTGAGGCTTAATTTGTAAAGAATCATTGTTGTTCCTGATGCATCGAGATCCATAGTCAGCACACGATATTCCGGTATACTGAATAAGTTACTAATCATTTTAAGAATGCGTGACGCCATTGGAGGAGATTTTCGTTAATCACGACAAATTTTCGTCTGTGTCGTTTTATCAAATCGTTCGTTATTCTCTAACGCGGCATTTTTTCTTTCATTCACATTATTTTTCATTTACTGACTCAGCGAGCTTTAGATGCACTTTGTTTTTTTCTTTCTCATTCTGTTGAGAACGAGCAGAACTTAGTAACATGACCAAATCAAATACAAAGCACACCATCTATGCCATCGTCTAGGTTTTTTGTTTCTGTCACTGGTTGTACTAACACGATTGAAAATGAAATATTTTTTGGGCTGTGGGTGTGGGTGTGATTGGGTGTGGATGGCGGCGTGGATACGGACGTGAGGATGTGATTGGGTGTTTGGTTCTACTACACCTACAAACACACCCACACCCCTAGTTGTAGCTGGGAGTCCTGTTACTTAGAACACACATACGACACATTCACACAATGAAATTGTTAGCTTCCAGTGTTCTTGAGATATAGCATAATGTTTCTGACTGTGGCTTGATCAATAAATAGCTTTCTGCAGCATGCCTTTTTACTGATATATGATAGAAGCAATTATAACAGGAGTCTTCCCTTCGTTTTTGGACCTCATACTTTTCACTTTTCGGATTTTGCATTTCGCAGTCATTACACTGCTTCATACGATCCTTGATTAATGAGAATAGTTTATTTCAATTTCTAGTCAGTTTTGTTAAAATAATAACGAAGTCAATTTATAAAATACTGCTGCGAACAATCATACGATAGTAGGCTCCACGTCGTTCCATTAAATCTGCATGAGTACCACTATCTACCAGATATCCTTTCTCAAGAACGTAGATCATATCACATGAACGAATAGTCGACAGACGATGAGTAATGATCAGTGAAGTGCAAGTTGAATTCTCTGTTTCAGCTTTTTCAAGAGCTTCTTGCACGATCTAAGCATAACAAAAGTGACTATTTAATCAATGAACATTGTAAGAAAACGAACCTGTTCATTGTGAGAGTCCATGGCACTTGTTGCTTCATCTAACAGCAATATTTTTGGTCGACGAAGAAGAACTCGAGCAATGGCAATACGTTGTTTCTCACCACCTGACAAGTGACCACCTTTCATACCCACTCTAGTATCATAGCCCTGTTGTTACAGTGCAAAGACACAATCAACTATCATGTGTTATTCTTCACTCACTTGAGGTAACTGCTGAATGAAATGATGAATGTTGGCTTTGGTGGCTACGTCAATGATATCTTCAATCGATGTATTCTCTTTACCATAGGCTATATTTTGAGCAATAGTCAAATTGAACAAGATAGGCTCTTGGCTAACGAGACCAAGAGACGAACGAAGCCATTGAATATTCAGCTGTTGAATGTCAACACCATCGAGACACTAGATTTCGCTAGTCGAGTATTTGTACAAATATTTTGATAGCATAAAAGAAAGATACTTACGATTCGACCTTTCATGGGATCGTAGAATCGTTCCAAAAGTTGAATGATTGTCGATTTGCCACAACCAGATGCACCTTTGTATATAGATGATATGGTCGTTTTGAATGGACAACAACTAACTTCAACATACCTACAAGAGCCACACGCTGGCCTAATGGACAAATATAGACATTTAATCACAAAGTAAACTTAAAATATACGGGATAAACTCACCAGGTTTGATGGTCAATTGAAATTTATTCAGAATGCAGGATGTCGGCCGAGATGGATATGCAAATTTGATTTGATCAAATTCGATTGCGCCTTGGAAATCACTCTGTCATCCACATAGTTTAACAACGAGATAAGAGAGATCTGTTTAACGCCGAGACTTTTACGAAATGAATCACTTACCAATTGTTGACCATTGATGGAACTATTGTCGATAGCTGATGTTCGATCGAACAAATTGAAGAAACTTTGAGCTGCTGTTAACGAGTCACTCATCTGTCGTGTCCTAAATAAGACACTTGAGGAAACCGAGTTGATCGACGGAATTACTTACAACGTCGCTATGCATCGTATGGAGTCCAAGATGTAAAAGTAATAGACAAACACTCTAGAAGAATATGTAGATAAAATAGATCTTAAAGCTTTTTATTGTACATATTGAGATTGTTCATGTTCAGTTCTTTGCGTTCAACAAGGATGAGAGCCTGCCAAAAGAGAACCAACGCGATGAATGTTCTTGTTCCCCAAAGGAGACTTTGCAGTGGGAGGGATATTATTGTATCATTTCGACGAACTCTATGGAAAAATATTGCATAGAGATTAAGGGAAAAAGTTATTGAAAGACTGACTTGAACTCCTCAAGAAGTGAATCTGAGAATTGACGTAGAAATTCTGCCTCACTTGCCAATTGTTTCACCGTACGCATATTGTGAATGATTTCGACAGCGAACTATTAAGAAAAGAAGACTCAACATCAATATTTCAGTATACATGATATTTTAATCGGCATGTTCCTCTTACTGAACTTGCTAATCCAAGAACACAATCACAATGTTTGTTCAACCGTGCTTGCCTACGTATTTGCATGAAAGCAACAACAAACAAAACGACAATATAAAAGAGTGCGATTAATGCCAACTGCCAACTGAAAAAAAAACCAATAGCAAGACCAACTCCAAATGTCGCAACTGATTCACAAACAATGCCTAGATAACTGCCAACCATCTGCTGAACAGCCAACGCATCGGATGAGAGACGATTACAAATAGCTCCAGAACTATTTTCAAGACAATCAAAAAAAGCTATTTCTTGACGTAGATAGTGCGCAAAAGCTTTAATGCGGATACGCTCAGTCAATTTTGAGCCAGATACAGCAAACGCAGTGTACTATTGATGCAGAAAATATAAAACATTTTATGCAATATATTCCTACTTGAATCAAACGTATAGCCAAAAGGACAATACCCATCAACAAGAAGAGAAGGGAAATTTTCAAAATTCGATGATTTTGTTCTTCGTAGGTACACGCTCCAAATGCCTTTGAACAACTGATTACGACAATCCTGGTTTTCCTGTGCACGACAATAACTTACAGATACTGTAAGCGAGAGTAAAATAGCTTGGATGGATTGACTTGCTCCAAGTATGAGACAGGCCACGCAGCCGATCAGAATAATGATCCATTCGGGACTATTCATCAGCAAAAGTCGCAAGAAGACAGGTTGGCGATTTGTATCTGATGATGCCTGTTCAAAAACAATTGCGCATGCAAAAACAATCTGGACACAAGTAAATTCATGTTCTTTACTTTATTCTTGTCGTCAAGTTCACTATGGCTTCGATGTCGAGAACGTTCAGCTAATTTAAACAAATTATCTTGTTTAAAGTATTCGTTTTTTTTTAAAGTGTATACGTACATGTTTGCTTTTGATCGTCATCTTCGATTTGTGCGGTGCTTGTTCTTTCATCGATGTCATTTTCTCTTTTTTCTGTCTCTTGAGCTTTCATCATCTCGCAATATCGACTTCCTTTCTGTGATATCAGTGTCTCGTGTGTACCTTGTTCGATGACACATCCATTATCCAAAACATAAATTCGATGCGCATTTTGAACTGCTGACAAATTATGAGCGATCACAATAGTTGTCCGACCTACAAGTAACTTTATATGGTATGATTAGAACAGAAAGATACGTGCAAACCTGTGCATGCTTGATCGAGTGCTTCTTGGACAATCTTTTCATTGGTATTATCAAGAGCACTTGTTGCTTCATCCAGCAAAAGCAAGGCAGGCTGTTTGACAAGAGCACGAGCTAAAGCCACACGTTGCTTTTCACCACCACTCAACTGAACACCACGTTCACCGACAACTGTGTCATATTTCTACGAAAACAGAAAACATCATGCATCATATTAGAGAAGATCATTTGATGCAAACATTCGGTAATTGCATAATGAAATCGTGTGCACTGGCTTGACGTGCTGCTTCTTCAATTTCGGCTCTTGTTGCATTTTCTTTACCAAAGCGAATATTTTCATAGATGCTTGTGGCAAAGAGAACCTACATTAAACATTATAAAGCGCAAAAATCAGAAAACAAAGAGACATGCGTACAGGTTCTTGACTAACAACACCAATCTTTTGTCGGAGTGATTTGAACTCATAATCGGTGATCGATCGATCATTAATTGTAATGCAGCCCGATAAAGGTTCATAAAAACGAAGTAGAAGTGAAACACAGGTGCTCTTTCCTATTCGATCAACAAACTATAGACTATCAAACTCCGATATGTGCTTTTTGTGAAATATCTACCAGAACCACTTGAACCGACTAAAGCTGTTGTCTCACCAGCACGAATCGTCAATGTGAGATTTCGTAGGACTAAGACACCCGATCGAGCTGGATAGGCAAAATTGACATTGTCAAATTGAATATCACCATTTATGCTGATAGTTTCTTCAGAAGAAACCGAATCTTGAGATATTTGTGTTTCATTCATACTTGTATTCCTTTCCTATATGATGCAATAGTGGAGAGACAAGATCGTACATTACGTATAACTGTACCTCATCGATCAATCGGAAAACGGCCGCCACAGCACCTCGAGCCTCTTCCAACAATTGAAAGAAAGGACCAACAAATGCAATATTGGTGATAGCTCGTACCAAAGTAACCACTATCTATTCAAACGTCGAGAATCCATCGGTTTTCGAAATCTTGTTTGTGAACTGAATAACTTACCACAAGAAGATCACTGAAACTAAGTCTGCCAGGTCCTTCCTGATGCATGAGAGATGAACCGAAAGTAAAACCAATCGAACAAATCGTGTATCCTATCAGATAGATCCATCCATTGAGAAGACCAAATGCGGCACCCTTTCGCACACTGCTCCTATGAATCGCTCGCAATTCGCTTTCGTATCTAGATTCACAATGAAATTCGAGCATGGTCATGGCTCATGGGTTACAAAGTTCCTTTAACAACAGACATATTTCCTACCGTTTCTCTTCAAATTTTCCACCATTGAACGAAAACACAGTACGAAGAGAGCTGAACACTTCCTGAACGACCTCTCCAGCTTTTGAGTACGCATCCAATTCGTTTCTTGATTCTTTGACGGTGACCTTTTAGAATTGATATAAGCTAAATTAATCAATAGCAATCATATCTACTCTTGTAAAGGCATATGAGCCGACAATAGCAAACGGCAATGTGCATATTACGGCAGATGTCAATTTCCAGTTGATGATTAAGGCAACACAAGCGCAGCAAATAATGAGAAAAAATGCACAAAGCAATATTGATAATTCAAAGCCGATGGCTTTGCTCATATTGTCGATGTTACTATGAAATGAAAGAACTAGATATTATTTCTATTGCAAATATTGACAGAAAATGACTTACTTGAACAGTTTGACACTGACCTGACTGATCGAATTTGTATCGCAATATGAAATATTCTAGAAACGAGAGAAAGAAAGAAAAAGAGAAAAAAACGATTCACATGTTTAATTATCAACTGCCCTAGCATCGTAACGGTTGTAGCTGAATAAATAGCCCCTCGTTGTTCTGTCAACTTCTTCATTTTTTATCATTGCTCAGACATAAGTTCTTTTCACAAAAGATGTGCTGCGCATTTATCTTCTCCTCCCCGAGCAACAAAAAGTATATTTTGTTCAATGAATTTGGTCTTCATTTTTCAAATTTTTCGGAAGTATATGAAACCATTAAGTATAATTCTCATTCTCATTCTCTTTATTTTTCAATTTTTCTCTTGCAATATTGGAACTACTACAATATTGAAGTATGTATTTTGATACTTTCAGAGGTTTTAATTTTCTTGTCTGAAACAATTTATTGTATGAAACAATGATTTTAAAAAATCCATTGGCATTATGAACTGTGAAAACGTAACAAAGCAATCTACGGTGATGTAAGAAGGAGAATGCCACAGAGAGATAGTTGAGAAAAAGAAAAAAAATTGAAAATTGTACTTGATTATTCTATCCAATTCTGTACCGTTTGAAAAAATAAGAAGACTATAGTCATCAAATATAAATGCTTTCAGTGTCATCCCTACGGAATTAAAATACAGAATACGGTGGGGTCACTGTGACTATAATGGGAAACCTATCTATGGTTTTCGCAATATCTTCGGAAAATAATGAGCAACACATCGAAAATTTCTTGAAACCGTCATAAACTTTGTTATATATAGCGCAAAATCCTAAGTAATACTTGTCATCATCCTTGGGCTATTGTAGGGGTAGAAGTCACTTTTACCGCAATATACTTAAGCACTGCATCTCAGTCATGTTTCACAATACAATCATTTTGTAGAAAATAGCACAGTGTATAGTTTCAAAGAAGGTACAAGTCTAGACGATGATAATCAAATGTAGAAGCGGAGATAACAATGAGAAGGTCATTAATTTTTTCCCATTCGTTATATCTGCGTCAAGACGAATGTATTTGACATACCCGTTGCAGGAGTGATTGTAAAAGACGAATACGTATTCGATAGATTTGTCGTCTGGTGGCCACAGTGAAGAGAAAATATTGAGGAGCAACGCACACGAGTTCGATTGAACCAATGACTATATACATTCAAGATGCAAACCACTTTGTGGTTGACGGCTGAACAGTTAGGTTTTTTCTGCTTACTTAACAGCCACCATAATAGGTGTCTCACATCTTCATGACTTTTGATCGTAGAGAACGACCACAGTGGTACCGAGGTGGTACTGCCATTTGAACAGAGTCTGAAATCGATGAACAGTGAATGGTGAAAGAAGTTGGAATACATCAAGCTCTTTTGTGATCAATACTTACTTTTCTGATCGATCATAGTTGAAAATATTTGGCTCAGCATTCGATGGACGTTCTCTGCTATTGTGAGCAGTAACCGATGCGTTCTGCTGTGAAGGGCATCGACCAATAAACGATAGCGACGCGAATGAGCTCGTAAGTCGACCAAAAACAACTAATGATGCCGTGAAAGCTATGCTCCTTAGTAAGACGAAACATAACCCAAAAAGAATCATGATAAGATCAAGTCGATCAGCAAAACGAAACTATTAAAAAGTAAAACAAACATTCTGTTGTTCAATACACAGTACTGGCCAAACTATATAAGAACAGACAATTTTTTAGCATTTTCGCTTTATGTGTTTACTTTTTTCCGATTGATAAGAGTTTATCTGTATGGATATATGCATTCAGCTGCGCTCTATCTGAAACTGAAGTCAGATTTTCTCATTTCTTATGCCAGACCAAAGAGGAGGTATTTTTATGAAAAATTTGCGCTTTTTATCAGTGAAGAACCGCTAGTCTAGTTCAGATAAGAACATTTTTTCCACAGTTACACACGGCAGAGGACACTTTTTGTGACAAAACGAAAGATTTTCGAAGTCTGAGAAGCATTCTACTAACGAGAAAACAACGTCNTGCCGTCCGATCGAAGTCTTCCAATTTGTTGATTAGCATGATTTCTACTATGAAAGATCAACATTGATTTTTGTATCTCTTTTCGTTTCGTTTTTTTGTATATGAAGACAATCGTTGACTTAACTTTTAGTGGCAATTATTTTGGAAATATAAAACATGATTTTTATGTTTATAAAGAAAACGATTTTGAATATACTACACTTGTCTAATGAAATTCTATTTATATGTGTGATTTTATTTGTTTCTCAAAATAGATTTTGCCAACTTTTCTTTTTATTATTGCACTGTTGTAGCATTATCGGCTTGTACTTTTTGATACTAATTAGTCTTAAAATTTTATTTAAAAACTCAAATGATAATTGAATACAGAAAATGAAAAAATTCTTTTTGTCGCATATTGATATATCGAATTTGTTCATTGTTATGAATTATATGCAGTCATAAATAGGATTTTTCATCATTTATATTATTCGGTATCTTCCTCTTGATGTGTGGAATGAAACATGTTATATATATACATTGATTTATAAAAATAACATAGAAATCAATACAATTATCTACAATTAGTTATATAGAGGTTATTTGTATTGAAAAAATATTAATATTACATTATTGAAATAATGAGATTTTAGTTGGTCATAATCATACAGTGAGGGGCGAAAAAAGCCTGGACTTTTTTATTTTTACACATCAACGAATAGCAAGGATATTCTAAAAATTTTCTCTTATACCTATTTCTGTAGAGCTTTTTACGCTGATCATTTTGGTAAAAAAACTTTTTGATTTTCATTGAGTAATGATGATGTTATAGTCAAAATACTAAACACTGTAGTAAAATGCAGGGGAAAAGTAGAGCACATTTTTAGTGTTTGGCTAATTTTTACGTTATTTCACAACATCTGAAAGATGTTCTATATACCATTCGACGCAGAATTTAATGGGCTACATTTTGTTAACAAGCACTTATACTTTTATTGTAGTTAATTAATTAATTATTAGTTAATAATAATTAGCAATTAATTAATAAAATTTTGATTTATTTTTAAATTCTGACTCTTTCATATGAAAGAGCATTAAAAACTGAACAAAACTATATAATTACTATTTGGAAAGCAACGAATTTAGTGAGGTTTTAGTGTGATTTTCAGAGTATGTTCAGTTGTAATTAGATATAGTATTCATTATTTTTAATAAATTCAACCATAAAACGACACATGAAATAGGCGAAAACTGGCGCATTTTAAAGAGCATCATTTGCTCTTTCAAATCACATGTCGCTGCTTTCTCCCCGATATTCTATATAAATGTTACAACGTCTTTCGAAATATAGAATGCAAAATAACAGAAAAGTGGCTGGAAAGGATAGCTTCAATTAGTTCTTACAACTAAAGACATTGTAACATTTGTATAGAATATCGGAGAGAAAGCAGCGACATGTCATTTGAAAGAGCAAATGATGCTCTTTAAAATGCGCCAGTTTTCGCCTATTTCATGTGTCGTTTTATGGTCGACTTTATTAAAAATAATGAATACTATATCTAATTACAACTGAACATACTCTGAAAACCACACTAAAACCTCACCAAATGTGTTGCTTTCCAAATGATAATAATAGAGTTTTGTTCAGTTGTTTACGCTCTTTCGAATGGTACAGTTGGAATTTCAAAAAAAATCAAAATTTTATTAAGTAATTGCTAATTATTATTAACTACTAATTAATTATTAATTAATAAATTAACCCCAATATAAGTATAATTACTTTTTACCAAAATGTAGCCCATTAAATTCTGCATCGAATGGTATATAGAACAACTTTCAGATGTTGTAAAATAACGTAAAACTTAGCCAAACACTAAAAATGTGCTCTACTTTTCCCCTGCATTTTAATTTTACTACAGTGTTTAGTATTTTGACTATAACATTGTCATTACTCAATGAAAATCAAAAAGCTTTTTACCAAAATGATCAGCGTAAAAAGCTCTACAGAAATAGATATAAGAGAAAATTTTTAGAATATCCTTGCTATTCGTTTATGTGTAAAAATAAAAAAGTCCAGGCTTTTTTCGCCCCTCACTGTATCTTATTTATTTCTGTATTTCGAACATAAAATTTTTTTCTTTTCTTTTGTTTTACTGACGCTCTATTGTTTTTTTTCTTTGTTGCTATTCTCCCGTAACCTTTCTTTTTCGTTTTCCACTGTTCTTAATTTGGCATTATTATTATTCGAACCATTGTTTTAATGGACAATCAAGCATGTCGCTCATATCCATTACATTTACAGCAGATCACAACGCACTACTTTATATTTTAATAAGCTCACAAACACTGATATTAATTACTTCTAAAAGTTGTCACTTGATTAGTTCACATGTGTTATCTTGATCATATGACAAGTGTGGCAAATCAATGCATGACTACCCATCATCCTGGACATCTTGGATATCAAATTTTTACATGCACAAAAATAAAAAACTGCGCTATGTTGTTAATACCGTTCAGCGACTTTTTCCTTTGCTAAGGAGGTCTAGAAAAGGAGTCTGGTACAGCTTGTCTACAGTTGTTATGAAACCGCAGTCAACGAGCGTTGGTTTTGGTTTCTACGAAGGGGAAACTTGAAAAACCACAACTTAACACATATTCAACTAGATTTTTTTTCTTCAAAAAGCATAATATGAGTTTCACAACAAAGTGGAACTTGGTCTAATTTTAATTCCAAATCTGATAACATTTTATAACCCTAAAATAATAAATTTTCTTATCATTAAATATGCAACTGTGATGAGTTAAGCCTATCGTATAAATTCTAAATTAATTAGATACTATTTAGACTTGATTAGAAATAGCTAATCCTAAATATCTTTATGTATGTATTTTTTTTTTCATATATTAATTTACCTATATTTGATGTTCTTTGAAAATCTTTTGAAAATTCAACAATTGAATAATTTAATGCTGGATCTACTGTACAAACATGAGTTTGTTTATCATCTGATTGTAAATAAATTCGAAAAACATGTTTTTGTTGTTGAACATAAAATTCATATTCTTCAAGTTTTTCAACAAATTCTCTTGGTTGACTTATTGGTTTAACATTACTAAATGACGAACGTAAACTTTCATCCGATTGATTAGAATTATTTGTTCGTGAACAATAATATCGAATATCAGTCGTTGGAATTTTCTTTCGAATAAGATTACGAATATCTTCAATTGAATATTTATTATTAAAGCGAAAACGTTTAGAAAAAAAATATGAAACACCCGTTCGAACACTAACAACATAAGATGATAATTCATTATATGGTATTGATTCTAAAACTTGTTTTATATAATTTGAAAATTCTTCATATGTTTCATTTAATGATGTTCGATGATTATTAAAAACTTGTGGTAAATATAATTTATGTGAATGATGATAACGAGCACGTGTACCAAGATATTCAAGAAAATAAATTTCATTCAAACTTCTAGATGCTGCATTTTCAAAAAGAATAAAACATTTAGTCAATGTACGAGGATCCGATGATTGACGTTGACTAATCATATGACTATTTTGCATTGCATCAGAATTCGATGAATTTATTGATGATAATTGACAATCGTTACTTTGGAATGTCGAATTATAACCTTTAAATAAGATATATTTTGTTATAAAAAAAAACAAATATTATTCATATTTATGTCTAAAATAACTTAGTTTTTAACATTTGTCGAGTATTCTGTGTCTTTTTCTCATCAAAGAAATCACCGCTGATATTTTTTCTCATTCACTATAAATTATTATTTTTTCGCCTTCGACTCATGATAAATATAAAACAAAATAAGAAATGACGCTTGCCCTGAAATATCATGTCAATATTTCTATAGCGAAGAAAGAAAGAAATAATCAATGAGTTGAAAAAAAAAAACTACGTGATTCATCGTTGCAAAAAAAGTACAATTTTAAACTATTTTTGGAGAGGAAATGAGCAGAAAAATAGTGTCACAAAATATAGGAAAGAGTTCATTGTTAATTGAATATTAAAGCTATAAAATAAATACTAGTTTAATACGTCGGAAATATGTCTCTACAATCATAACTATCAAATGAGAAAAAAAACAACTTTCTCTAATACAAAAAAAATCAATAAATTCTTCCATAGAAATTTATAAAAGAATGGCTTAGAGTATTTTTGATTATCCACTTTTTCCGACATTCAATTCACAGTATGACTTCTCAATAAAATGTACGTGCTGCTCCAGGCTGACGATACCCTCACCCTCACTTAGTAGTGTTTCCTACTATCAATTAAGTCAATTAGTTAAGGATATTATTGGCCTAGATAAGAAACAATGCAAACAATATATTTCAATCAACATGTACTTTTTTCTACAGATACACGCATTCCGTTCACTAATTGTTTTGATTTCTGAAAATAAATTGCTGAATGTGGATCGTGTAAAAGTCCTCAAGAAGAGATAATGAAAAGTGCTCACTAAAAAAAAAATTGGTGATTTATATTGACCAAATAAAGAATGGTAGAATTAATTTTTTAACCTGTAATTACTTACGAGGGAACATTTTCAACTGATAAATCGATTTTGAGTTCGAACTCCATGCATTAGATAGATCCAAGTGAGGTATAAAGAATGCCAAAAGAATAAGTGCCATTAGGCTTTCTGTCCAGAGTTATAGGCATTTTACTGGAATTTTAGCGTGTGATTTGATAGATACCAATAAATCAAATGATGGTATTTTGATCTGGAATTTTGCCCACGGACAGGTCTATTTGTGAGTAGAATGCCCTGAAAATCTCAGCTCAAAAGAATATTTTCTTCCTGAGATATTAAAGTTCGAAAAATCACTCATATCTCATAAAAGATGCTAGAATTTTCTGTTTTTTTAGAACTTTAATATCTCGGAAAGGAGAAATTCTTATGAGCTGAAATTGTTAAGATATTCTACTAACATTTTTCATGTCTCACTGTGATCTATCTTATGCACAGAATCCGAACTCAAAAGCGATTTATCAGTTGAAAATGTTTCCTCGTTAGAAATCACTTTCTTATATTTCTCATGGGACCGATTTTTATTGGAAGTAATTTCAAAAGAGGAAATATTCGAAATTAAGGATCCCTTCTATTTACTAGTTAGATGTACTATCATCCTAATTGAACACACATCATAATATCTTATATTCAAAATAGATATAAACCACGTCCCAAAATAGAAGAATTTCCTTCATCAATTAATTGCTCACAAAATTGGAGATTTATGCCCTTGAAAGCCATCAAAATCCTTTTGGTTGTTTGAAAATAACGGTAAATATCAATGAAGAATAGGTTCGTTTTTTTTTTCGTTTCCTGACAGTATATCAGATAATATTCGATTTTACATAAAATCTATTATGTATAATTAAAAAAAATCTATTGAACTAGACAAAAATTTGATTGATATCTCGTTAGCAAAAAAAAAAACTTTCAAATATCTACAAATAATCTATTTACTTACGATTATAATTGTATGTGAAGTTACTAGCCATAATAAAAATGATTGACGTTGTTGAGTTACTTATATCTATTCAATAAAAATCATTACATCTTCAATAAACAAATTAAAAAAAAAAAACAATCATCTATTATTGTGTCGTCTATTAAAAAATTAAAACAAAACATAGAAGTCTCAAATATATATATAATATAGAAAATACAAAGTATCTATTTGACAAAGCATCATTAAAAATCATTTAAAAAACAAAGAAATCATAGAGCATCATAATGAAATCGTTGTGATTGTACTTTTCGTTCGCGATCATCTTCAATCTTAGATAAATAGAAATTTTCAAATAATTATTAGCTTAAAACAGAAAAACAAACTTTTTCTCGATATTGTAATATAGCCAATACACCTGCTAATACAATAAGTGTTGCACCTAATGCAATACCCGTATGTAGAATCATTCGACTAGGTGTTAGAAAAAGTTTACTATGCCATCTAAATAATTAAAAAAAAAAAAAAAGAAAATTTTGTTTTTCTTTTATTGTTTAATCGTTTTCTTTGAACTAACTTTTCTGGATTCATTAATGGTGATGGCACAACAACAATTTGTGAATTCGGAATCATTTGAGTATATGTCCGAATTAATTGATTCTATAAAGAAAATACATAAATTTTATTGAAATATATGCATGATACAAACCGATTGACTATTTGGTGGGATTGCAACGGTAAGTTTTTCGACGAAATTTGGTGTTGCACCAAGACCAATAATTACATAAGGCAATTCAAGTGTTAATTGACCTGATTGAGACATTTGAACAGCTAAAAAAAGAAAAGATATGTGAATCATCTGATTCTAATTTTTGGGACAAGTTAAGTTATTCTATTTCACATTAGATTTCATAATTTGAAAGAATTTATTAATTAGATCATTTCGATTAGATCAAACTGCTGAAGGTAGTGACAAATGTAGAGGATAAACACTGAGTTTGATCATCGACTAGAGTCTTTCGAAACTAACGGACGAACTCTATTCTAATAGTATGAAGCAATTATAACTTGATTATTATAAGATTACTGTCAAGATTGCCTAAGAAATGTTCTCTTATTAACCCTTAACCCCGCATAGCGCTTCCAGAAGAGCCACTGATAAAATAACTTTATAAATAGAGTATTAGCCTATTGAATAAGCCAATGGTGCGGCCTAATCCACCGAATGTCCTGTTCCTGGAGTAGGGCGATTTGATTGATATAAAAATCATGTGGTGGAAAATGAGAATTGAACGGCATCATAAGAGTTAATTTTTTTTCTTTGACCACATTATTGGCTGGACAGAAGCAGCATCCATCTCGTACTGTTGAAGTGATAGGAAAAACGCAACGAGTGAACCGATAAAAATTACCATCAAAGAATGTATGCTTTTTTATGCCTATTTTACTCTGAACCATTTTGTAACGTCTGGAGGAATTGAATCCATCATAAATACTATTTCAACTTCTCATGAGTTGAGGTCTGTAACCCATATATTAACTTTGTTCTTGATTNGAGATATCGATGAATGATTTCTTCCTGTCGCGTGCGGTATTGTCTCCGTAGTGAATGATTTGCATAATGGATTGTGGTTGCTGAAGAAGCATTTCTGCTTGACTTTATGGGGGTTAAAGTCTTTCTGCTGGAAATAGAACAATATCTCGATTTTTGGGGATGTCGTCCAGCCCTCCATTTGTATCAACCATATGAATAGGTTCACAAAAGAAAAAAGAACAGAAATTGAAGCAAAATAAAAAAAAAAGGAGTAGCAATATTCGTTTCATTTACTACAGAAACAAATGAAACTTCATCGAGACCGTAGCAAATTTTTAGTTATTTTTGTAATGCTAAAATAATAGTAGTAAAAAACTTGACATAATAATCATTTTTGTACATTCTGCTATATTGAAGAATTTAAATACGTATGATAAAATTCTAATTTTTCATAGGATTGATATATGTTTATTTGCGAGAATAAGTTTTTTGTTTTACTCACAATTTTTCTAATTCTTACCATAGATAAAATC
This sequence comes from Rotaria sp. Silwood2, assembly GCA_905329745.1. NCBI lineage: Eukaryota > Metazoa > Rotifera > Eurotatoria > Philodinida > Philodinidae > Rotaria > Rotaria sp. Silwood2. The sequence continues at coordinate 17,977 of CAJNSZ010000880.1, read as the reverse complement.
TTTATATTATTCTTCATTGCTATCACATTCTGTCTTTATCATAAATGAAGAGAACTTTGTGAGAAAAAATACTCACATCCTTTTACGAATGTTTCTGATAATGCTCATTATGACTACGTATTTCGAAAACCCTTCGTTAGAATTTCTTATATATCATGAAGAAGATTATTTGACTTTTTTTTCCGAAATACTGTATAGTGTAGGCCGACTTCTTCAAAGAAAATAAGAACATTGTCATCTGGTCTATTAAGAGATAGAAATGTTTAAAATATAGACAGAAGTATTTTGTACGCCATCCGTTATGTTTCTTCATGTATCAACTTTGTCATTTGCCGCTATACCAATTAGATTTCACTTGGAATTGATCAATCATTAAATGAAATTAAATGGTCAAAAAAGTTAAGCGATCATCTTACATAGACATGATGAAAAATTTTTTAAGAAATACTAATAGATTCATATGAGAGAAGAGACAGACACGAAAAATATTCTGCTGATCTCATCGGTATTCATTCATAGAAAAAAATTTAAAAGACTAAAAATTTAGGTCATTCGTTCATTCTTACATATTGCTGTTCTTTTAAGGATCTATGTTTGTCTGTATTACACAGTATGCATGTAAAAGAATTAAGAATATTTCATTTAGCATATATCATTAAGAAAAAAAGAATTTTAATAAAATACAATAATTTCTAAGTTTATCTCAATGAGATGAAAACTTCATTTCTTTACTCATCTACATTAAAGCTTCTATAATATGTGATTTAGAATCTCTTTCATTTTTCATATGTCATCAAAGAATAGTGCCAGACGGATTAACGAATAAAAATGAAATACAATATTATTAGAAATGTTTGCATACTAAGAAAATACACTAATTTTTCTCTTTCTAGAAAAGCCAACATATAGCATTTATTCTTTTATTAATTCGAATTCTTAAATTACCCATTACTTGCAAATCAATAGTTCTAAATTATTTATCATTTAAGAGTTTTTTTTTAGAGAAAAGACAACAGACTAAAATTTTGTCTTTTGGTTCGAGATCTATGTTTTGAACCATGTTTTAGTAGTTTGTCTATCGAAGTAATACCCTACTAGCTAAAACAGTAAATTCAGCTGTACTGTTTATTTTCATCTATGAGTAGAAAATAAAATTATCTACATATATTGTTTTCATTTTTATTAATATTAATAAATCGTATTTTAATTCTTCTGAAATTATTTTTTCATATTGATTGATAATGAAATGTTCTAATATAGATAAAAAAATTAAAACTATAAAATGATCCAGTAGATATTTTTTCTTTGAAAATTTTGCTTTTGAACAAAAAAGAACAATACAAAAATTTTAATTATTGTAACAATAGAACAATGTTTACAAAAAATTATATATCTCTTCTGATCAGGAATTTCTTACCAACATGAAATTCATTTCTTTCATTTTAGGACCAATGCGTGCCAGTTCTACTGCTATTCAACCAAATGCAACATGGTCAACGAATGGTATCACTGTTGCTGGAGGAAATGGACAAGGTACGGGAACCAATCAACTTCATAACCCATATAGTTTATACGTCGACGACCATCTAACGGTTTACGTCGCTGATCACAATAATCACCGTATTATGGAATGGAAATCTGGTGCAACGAATGGCACTGTAGTTGCTGGTGTAAATGGGCCAGGTAATGCAACTAATCAATTATATGAACCACGAGATGTAATTATCGACAAAGAGACCGATAGTCTCATAATCTCGGATACCATTAATAACAGAGTAGTTCGTTGGCCTCGTCGAAATCGTACTCGTGGAGAAACTATTATTTCAAATATCAATTGCTTCGGTTTAACAATGGACGACAATCGCTTTCTCTATGTCGTTGACAATGGAAAACATGAAGTCAGACGATATAAAGTTGGTGATGTTCAAGAAACACTGGTTGCAGGTGGTAATGGACAAGGAAATCGTCTCAATCAACTCTCGAATTCTTCCTACATCTTTGTGGATCAAGAACATTCAGTATATGTGTCTGAATGGAATAATCATCGTGTCATGAAATGGGAAGAAGGTGGCAAACAAGGTACTATTGTAGCGGGTGGTCAAGGAGCAGGAAATAGTCTTATACAATTGAATGGTCCTCGTGGAGTCGTTGTCGATCAACTGGGTACTGTCTATGTGGCTGATTCATGGAATCATCGAATCATGCGTTGGCCAAAGGGTGTCACACAAGGAACTGTCATTATTGGTGGAAACAGTTCTGGGGCACAGTCGAATCAACTCAGTGATCCCGTAGGTTTATCCTTCGATCGGCATGGTAATCTCTATGTCGTCGAACACGGAAATCATCGAGTACAAAAATTTATTATCGTATAAACTCAATTCGTATAATTTTTCTCTTTCGTTCTCTTTCAAATAAAACGTAATTGAATTGAAAAATGCATTGAAATTTCTTTTCTCTTCTCTCTCGCGCGCAAGACCAGGAACGACCCTGGTGGAGCCATGGCGAGCGTAATGCTCATGCACGCGTGAGAAGATTCACATCATTCACTCACACCCATTCGATGACATGCGTCCGGTAGCCTGGGGGCCCGATCGTGTTCCCACAGACATCAGAGCCATTCCTGGCTGGACTTTTAGGGACTATCCAGAAGTCCTTCTTGTAACGTAAAACCGAACTAATCTCAGCTCAAAAAAAAGAGAAAGAAAAAAAAACTCATCCAATGATGTTGAATGGTGACGTCTTAAAATAAAAAGAAAAAAAAAGAAGAGAAAGAATTAAAACTGATACCCACATTTTGCGTGTGGGTGTGGGTGTGGGAGTGTGGTTATGGTAGCGTGGGTGTGGGAGTGTAGTTGTGGGTGTGGGAGTGTGGGTGTGGATGGTGGGTGTGGGTTTGGGTGTGGGAGTGTGGGTGTGGGTGTGGGTGTGGATGGTGGGGGTGGGGGTGCAGGTGTGGTTTTTCTCTTTATTCACACTCACATTCACATCCACACCCTGCTACTTACAATATTCATACGCCACATTTGCACAAGGAAATAGTTAACTTTCAGTGTTCTTGAGATATAGCATAATATTTCTGGTTATGATTTGATCAAAAAAGAGCACTCTACAATGTCTTATTGCTGAAATATGATAGAAACAAATATAACGAGAACCTTTATTCTATTTTGGAACCTGAACATTTTCACTTTTCGAATATTGAATTTTGTAACTATGACACTGCTTGATGCAGCCTTCTAATCAATGAAAATAATTTATTTCAATTGTTAGTTAATTTCGTTAAAGTAATAACGAGGTCAATTTATAAAATAGAACTGCGAACGGTCATATGATAGTAGACTCCACATCGCTCCATTAACTCTGTATGAGTACCACTCTCTACCAAGTATCCTTTCTTAAGAACGTAGATCAAATCACACGATCGAATGGTTGACAGACGATGAGCAATGGTCAGTGAAGTGCAATTTGAATTTTCTGTTACAGCTTTTTCAAGAGCTTCTTGCACGATCTAAGCATAATAAAAGTGACTATTTAATTAACAAAAATTGTAAGAAAACAAACTTGTTCATTGTAAGAGTCCATGGCACTTGTTGCTTCATCTAACAGCAATATTTTTGGTCGACGAAGAAGAATTCGAGCGATGGCAATACGTTGTTTTTCACCACCTGACAAATGACCACCTTTCATACCCACCTTAGTCTCATAGCCCTGTTGTCACAGTGCAAAGACATAATGAAATATTATGTGTTATTCTTCACTCACTTGAGGTAACTGCTGAATGAAATGATGAATATTGGCTTTGCTGGCTGCGTCAATGATATCTTCAATCGAAGTGTTCTCTTTACCATAGGCTATGTTTTGAGCAATAGTCAAATTGAACAAGATAGGCTCTTGACTAACGAGACCAAGAGACGAGCGAAGCCATTGGATATTCAGCTGTCGAATGTTAACACCATCGAGACACTAGATTTCACTAGTCGAGTGTTTGTACAAATATTTTCACAGCATAGAAGAAAGATACTTACGATTCGACCTTGCATGGGATCGTAGAATCGTTCCAGTAGCTGAATGACTGTCGATTTGCCACAACCAGATGTACCTTTATATATAGATTATATGATCGTTTTGAATGGGAAACAACTGACTTCAACATACCTACAAGAGCCACACGCTGGCCTAATTGACAAATACAGAAATTTAATCACAAATTAAAATTAAAATATACGGAATAAACTCACCAGGCTTGATGATCAATTGAAATTTATTTAAAATGCGGGATATCGGTCGAGATGGATATGCAAATGTGACTTCATCAAATTCGATTGCGCCTTGGAAATCACTCTGTCATCCACATATTTTAACAAGAAGATAAGAGAGATTTGTTCAACGCTGAGACTTTTACGAAATGAATCACTTACCAAGTGTTGACCACTGATGGAGCTATTGTCGATAGCTGATGTTCGATCGAACAAATTGAAGAAACTTTGAGCTGCTGACAACGAGTCACTCATCTGTCGCGTCCTAAATAAGATACTTGAAGAAACAGAGTAGACCGACGAAATTACTTACAACGTCGCGATGCATCTTAAGGAGTCCAAGGTGAAAAAGTAATAGACAAACACTCTAGAAGAATATGTAGATAAAATAGACCTTAAAGCTTTTTATTATACATATTGAGGTTGTTCATGTTCAGTTCTTTGTGTTCAACAAGGATGAGAGCCTGCCAAAAGAGAACAAACGCAATGAATGTTCTTGTTCCCCAATAGAGACTTTGTAGTGGGAGGGATATTATTGTATCATTTTGACGAATTCTATGGAAAAATATTGCATAAAGATTAAGAAAAAAAGTTATTGAAAGACTGACTTGAACTCCTCAAGAAGTGAATCAGAGAACTGACGTAGACATTTTGCCTCACTTGCCAATTGTTTCACCGTACGCATATTGTGAATGATTTCGACAGCGAACTATTAAGAAAAGAAGATTCAATATCATTATTTCAGTATACATGATATGTTAATCGACATGCTCCTCTTACCGAACTTGCTAATCCAAGAACACAATCACAACGTTTATTCAACCGTGCTTGCCAACGTATTTGCATGAAAGCAACAACAAACAAAACGACAATATAAAAGAGTACGATTAACGCCAACTTCCAACTGAAAAAAAACCCGATAACAAGACCAACCCCAAATGCCGCGACTGATTCACAAACAATGCCTAGATAACTGCCAACCATCTGCTGAACAGCCAACGCATCGGATGAGAGACGATTGCAAATAGCTCCAGAACTATTTTCAAGACAATCAAAGAAAGCTAATTCTTGACGCAGATAGTGCGCAAAAGCTTTAATACGGATACGCTGGGTCAATTTTGAGCCAGATAAAGCAAATGCAGCGTACTATTAATGCAGAAAACATAAAACATTTTATGCAATATATTCCTACTTGAATAAAACGTATAGCCAAAAGGACAGTACCCATCAGCAAGAAGAGAAGGGAAATTTTCAAAATTTGATGTTTTCGTTCTTCATAGGTACACGCTCCAAATGTCTGTGAACAATCGATAACGACAATTCTGTTTTTTCTATGTATGAAAATCACTTACAGATACTGTAAGGGAGAGTAGAACACCATGGATGGATTGACTTGCCCCAACTATGAGGCAGGCCACGCAGCCGATCAAAATAATGATCCATTCAGGACTATTCATCAGCAAAAGTCGCAAGAAAACAGGTCGGCGATTTGTATCTGATGATGCCTGTTCAAAAAAAGTTGCACATGCAAAATCAATCTGGACACAAATAAATTCATGTTCTTTACTTTATTCTTGTCGTCAAGTTCACTATGGCTTCGATGTCGAGAACGTTCAGCTAATTTAAACAAATTATCTTTTTCAAAGTATTCGTTTTTTTTGAAAGTCTGTGCGTACATATTTGCTTTTGATCGTCATCTTCGATTGGTGCGGTGCTCGTTCTTTCATCGATGTCATCTTCTCTTTTTTTTATCTCTTGAGCATTCATCATCTTGCAATATTGACTTCCTTCCTGTGATATCAGTGTAGCGTGTGTACCTTGCTCGATGACACATCCATTATCCAAAACATAAATTTGATGTGCATTTCGAACTGCTGACAAACGATGAGCGATCACAATAGTTGTCCGACCTATGAGTAACTTTGCATGATATGATTGAAACAGAAAGATACGTGCAAACCTTTGCATGCTTGATCGAGTGCTTCTTGAACAATCTTTTCATTGGTATTATCAAGAGCACTTGTTGCTTCGTCCAACAAAAGCAAGGTAGGCTGTTTGACAAGAGCACGAGCTAAAGCCACACGTTGCTTTTCACCACCACTCAACTGAACACCGCGTTCACCGACAACTGTGTCATACTTCTAAGAAAACAGAAAACATCATGCATGGCATTAGAGAAGATCATTTTATGCAAACATTCGGTAATTGCATAATGAAATTGTGTGCACTGGCTTGACGTGCTGCTTCTTCAATTTCGACTCCTGTTGCATTTTCTTGACCAAAGCGAATATTTTCATAGATGCTTGTATCAAAGAGAACCTACACTAAACAATAGAAAGCGCAAAAATACGAAAGCAAAGAGACAGACGTACAGGTTCTTGACTGACAACACCAATCTTTTGTCGGAGTGATTTGAAATCGTAATCGGTGATCGATCGATCATTAATTGTAATGCAGCCCGATAAAGGTTCATAGAAACGAAGTAGAAGTGAAACACATGTGCTCTTCCCTATTCGGTGAACAAACTATAGACTATCAAACTCCGATATGCGTTTTTTGCGAAATATCTACCAGAACCACTTGAACCGACTAAAGCTGTTGTCTCACCAGCACGAGTCGTCAATGTGAGATTTCGTAGGACTAAGACATCCGATCGAGCTGGATAGGCAAAATTGACATTGTCGAATTGAATGTCACCATTTATGCTAATAGTTTCTTCAGAAGAACCCGAATCTTGAGATATTTGTGTTTCGTTCATATTTGTATTCTTTTCCTGTATGATACAATAGTGGAGAGACAAGATCGTACATTACGTATAACTGTACCTCATCGATCAATCGAAAAACGGGCGTCAAAGCACCTCGAGCCTCTTCCAACAATTGAAAGAAAGGACCAACAAATGCAATATTGGTGATAGGTCGTACCAAAGTAACCACTATCTATTCAAACGTCGAGAATCCATCGGTTTTCGAAATTTTGTTTGTGAACTGAATAACTTACCACGAGCAGATCACTGAAACTGAGTTTGCCAGGTCCTTCCTGATGCATTAGAGATGAGCCGAAAGTAAAGCCAATCGAATAAATCGTGTATCCTATCAGATAGATCCATCCATTGAGAAGACCAAATGCGGTACCCCTTCGCACACTGCTTCTACCAATCACTCGCAATTCGCTTTCGTATCTAGATTTACAATAAAATTCAAGGATGGTCATGGCTCAAGGCTTACAAAGTTTCTTTAACAATAGATATATTTCCTACCGTTTCTCTTCAAATTTTCCACCATTGAACGAAAGCACCGTACGAAGAGAACTGAACACTTCTTGAACAATCTCTCCAGCTTTTGAGTACGCATCCAATTCGTTTCTTGATTCTTTGACGGTGATCTTTTAGAATTAATATAAGCTAAATTAATCAACATCAATCATATCTACCCTTGCAAAGGCACATGAGCCGACAATAGCAAACGGCAATGTGCATATTATGGCAGATGCCAATTTCCAGTTGATGATTAAGGCAACACAAACGCCGCAAATAATGAGAAATAATGCATAAAGCAACATTGATAATTCAAAGCCGATGGCTTTGCTCATTATGTCGATGTTACTATGAAATGAGAGAATCAAATATTGTTTCTATTGCAAATATTGACAAGAAAGGACTTACTTAAACAGTTTGACATTGAACTGACAGATCGAATTTGTATCGCAATATGAAATATTCTAGAAACGAGAGAGAAAAAGAAAAAGAGAAAAAACCGATTCCCATGTTTAATATAATTATCAACTGCCATGACATCATAACGGTTGCAGCTGGATAAATAGCCCCTCATTGTTCTATCAACTTCTTCATTTTTTATCATTGCTCAGACATATGCTCTTTTCACAAAAGATGTGCTGTGCATTTATCTCCTCCTCCTCGAGCAACAAAGGGTGTATGTTGTTCAATGAGGTTAGTCTTCATTTTCCAAATTTTTCGAAAGTATATGAAACCATTACGTATAATTCTCATTCTCTTTATTTTTCAATTTTCTTTTGCAATGTTTAAACTACTACAATATTGAAGCTTGTATTTTGATACTTTCAGGGGTTCTAATTTTCTTGCCTGAAACAATTCATTGTATGCAGCAATGATTTTAAAAAATCCATTGACATTATGAACTGTAAAAACGTAACGAAGTAATCTATGGTGATGTAAGAATGAGAATGCCACAGGAAAATAGTTGAGAAAAAGAAAAAAAAATTGAAAAGTGTACTTGATTATTCTATCCAGTTGTGTTGCGTTTGAAAAAAGTAGACAACTATAGTCATCAAATATAAATGCTTTCAATGCCATCCCTACGGAATTAAAATGCAGAATACGATGGGGTCACTGTGACTAGGATGAGGAAACCTATCTATGGTTTTCACAATATCTTCGGAAAACAATGAGCAACGCATCGAAAATTCCTTGAAACTGTCATAAACTGTGTTACATATAGTGCAAAATCCTAAGTAATTCTTGTCATCATTCTTGGACCATGGTAGGGTAGAGGTCACTTTTACCGCAATATATTTGAGGTCGATTAGAAGCTGGCACAACACGAACAATTACCACGAAGCAAAAAAAATTCATTACTCGAAGAATTAGCCAATCATAAACACACTAACAAGACACATCACCATAGAGGTCAATTCGATGGAAATGGCGCATACACAGCAAACTACATATACATGAAATTCATTTTACAGTGCCTTCAGTAAAAAACCAAACCGATTCGCATCCCTGATATATCGACTTCTCTTTTCCAAAATCAATGCTGCAGAATCCAACTTCCACTGCCACCACACAATGGATACACGATTCGATAGACAATACAATTCTCCACAAGATGATATATTCAGTACACAGAGAATCGATTTCGAAAACGATCCTATGTCGAAAAAAAAGATCCAACTCACATGAGTTATAGGGTCAGTTCACATATTGTGATCGAATATTGTGGACTCAAATTCCATCGCCAGGAGAGAACGAATAGATCACTCGACAGAGAATTAAATTCTCTATCAAATGATGTATTCATTCTCTCTTGGCAATGGAAATTTAGTTCACGAGAATCGGTCACAATATTTGAACTGACCCTGTGACTCATGTGAGTCGGATTTTTTTTTGACTCAAGTCCCAATTCAAAATCGATTCTCTCTATAGTGAATACATGTTCTTGTGTAGAATTCAATTCTCTATCGATTGATGTATTCAATCTCTTTTTGCAATGGAAACTCAGTCCACAGGAGAGGATCCCAATGTTTACAACTCCGATGAAAATAGTCTCGTAGATCTTTTTTTCGGTTTTGAATCCCCTCCAAAAATCGATTCTCCCTATGAAGAGCATACCATTTTTTAGAGAATTCAATTGTGTATCAAATGGTGTATTCACTCTCATTTTGCAATGGAAAATGAGTTCACATGGGTCGATTTAAATGTTAGAATCGACCATCATAGATGTAGGTAAGGTTATTTTGATTTTTTATGAGTATTTCACACAGGTATATGAGTTTTGTGGTTTTCATCTTTTTTTTTCTACTCCCCATGTCCACGCGAACGCATCGGTACACGTGACTTCACGTACGGCAGAAACGCGTGACATCATGCGTACGAAGCTAGTACATAACGTGATGTCATGCGTACGAAGCGTACCAATGTGACTTCACGCGTACCAATAGCGTTCGCGTGGACGTGGGTCGGTTGCTAAGGAAAGTTGTGTTGGTATATCATGGATTGTAAGTGGTAAAATGTGGACGGATATTGATTGGTCGGTGGGGACAGTGATTTTGATTGGTGTTCGTGCTAGCTTCACATCGATATATTTGAGCATTGCGTCTCAATCGTGTTTCACAATGCAATCATTTTGTAGAAAATAGCACAGTGTATAGTTTCAAAGAAGGTACAAGTCTGGACGATGATAATCAATGTAAAAATCGAGATAAAAATGAGAAGGTCATTAATTCTATTCCATTCGTTATATCTGCGTCAAGATAAATGTATTTGACATACCCGTTGCAGGAGTGATTGTAAAAGACGAATACGTATTCGAGAGACTTGCCGTCTGGTAGCCACAGTGAAGAGAAAATATTGAGCAGCAACGCACACGAATTCGATTGAACCAATGACTATATACATTCAAGATGCAAACCAGTTTCTAGTTGACGACTGAACAGTTAAGTTTTTTCTGCTTACTTAACAGCCACCATAATAGGGGTCTCACATCTTCATGACGTTTGATCGTTGAGAACGACCACAGTGACACAGAGGTGTTACTGTCATTTGAACAGAGTCTGAAATCGATGAACAATGAATAGTGAAAGAAGCTGGAATCCATGAATCTCTTTTGTGATCAATACTTACTTTTCTGATCGATCATAGTTGAAAATATTTGGCTCAGCATTCCATGGACATTCTCTGCTACTGTGAACAGTAACTGATGCGTTTTGTTGTGGAGGGCATCGACCAATAAACGATAGCAACGCAAATGAGCTCGTAACTCGGCCAAAAACAACTAATGATGCCACGAAAGCCATGCTATTTAGTACGACGAAACATAACCCGACAAGAATCATGATAAGATCAAGTCGATCAGCAAAACGAAACTATTAAAAAGTAAAACAAACATTCTGTTGTTCAATATACTAGTGCCCTACGGTTCTAAAAAGTTGGAACCGAGGACCAGATTTTTCTGTTTCTCTTACCCAGAACCGGAACCGGGACGGTGAAAAAAAACGGGTAGAACCGAAGTGGGAACCCGGGAACCGTTAACTTGGTCAATCGCTATTTTATAGTTTACAGTAAAATCACCGGTTCCTTTTTCGGTTCCAAAAAAATTTTAGGAACCGCAGGGCACTACAATATACAGTACTGATCAAAATATATAAGAACAGACAACTTTTTTAGCCTTTTCGCTTTATTTGTTTACTTTTTTCCCGATTGATAAGAGTTTATCTATATGGATATATGCATACAGTTGCCCTCTATCTGAAACTGAAGTCAGATTTTCTCATTTCTTATGTCAGACCGAGAGAAAAGGTATTTTTATGAAAAATTTGTACTTTTTTATCAGTGAAGAACCCCTAGTCTAGTTTAGATTTCTTCGCTACTAAAACTAAAATTCACATAAGAACATTTTTTTCACAGTTCTACACGATAGAAGACAAATTTTGCTACTAAATGAAAGATTTTCGAAGTCTAAGAAGCATTCTACTAGCGAGAAAACGACGTCTTAATAAAAAAAACAACGGATTTTGTATTAAATTTGGCTTGAAATTGTCGATTTTAGAATTTCATACTTAAAAATGTCGCTTTCTCGCCAACAGAATGCATCTCAGGCCTCAAAATTCTTTCATTTTGTATCAAAAAGTGTCTTTTATCCTGTGGAACTGTGGAAAAAATGTTCTCGCCTGAATTACGGTTTTAGTAGCGAAGAAATCTGAGCTAGAATAGCATTTTTTCAATGATAAAAAAGTACAAATTTTTCGTTAAAATACCTTTCTTTCGGTCTGACATAGCAAATGAGAAAATCTGACTTCAGCTTCGGATAGAGCGCAGCTCAATGCATATATCTATACAGATAAACTCTTTTCAATAGGAAACAAGTAAAGACATATAAATTAAAACGCTAAAAATTTGCATGTTCTCATATATTTGGCCAGTACTGTATACACTGTAAATTGTTTTCAAAATTTTACTTTTTGGAAAATCGAACTTAAATAAGTTAAAGTATTTTTAAAGTTTTATGATTCATTCGACGAATTTTCAGTATTTCGAAAATGCCTGATTTTTTTCAATGATAGAAATTCAATTTGATTTTCTAAAAAAGTTATTTTCAAAGAAATCATAAAATCAGTATGAATTCTAGAAAAAGTTAAAAATGAAAGCAAGTTTCTAGAAAATCATTTGAACAATGACCGCTATAGAATCATTGCCCATTCATATATATAAGTCAGCTGATAGTGGTGTGCATTCTTTGTTTTCTTCGACAACTGAAATGAAGTGATAAATTATATTTTCTCAGTTTCCGAGTGAGTCAGTGCATTTTGTATGTATTTAAATTAAAACTATTTATTTATTTATTTTATTGGATGTATTGTCTCTTGAAAACAAAAGGTCTTAGTAGATTTTCAAATGTCTAGAAAATGCTTCAATTACTAAACGCAATTCGAAATTCTAGGAATGCCCATATAAATTCACTTTCGATTTTCTAATTAGAAAATCAAATTTCTTATTCTTAATGTTTCGAATATGCTACTTTCAAAGAATTAAAAATTCATCGTGACTTCATATGGGCATTCCTAGAATATCCTTCATTAAACTCTATAACTTCTTTTCTAGTTTACAGTGTGTTCACTCTTAATATACTTACCAATTGAAAATATCCAACAATTGGCTCAGTTCTAGTGCGATCATTATCATCATTCAAATTTTCATACTTCTGATCAAGCTGCTTGAAACCGAAATATTGACGCCAATTGGACAGTCTACATGAATAAGACGTTGTCATCGATACCTCTGTAAAATTAAATTCTTTTTTACTTGCTAATCACCGATCGTCTTCTATTGCTATTACTATCATCAAGAGAAAAATAATCTGCAGTTGATAATAGTGGCTGTGTATCACTCATGATGTGATGTATTGTCTTTTATTCTTCAGAAAAATGAAAAGCGATATATTCACGTAGCACAAAATGACGATCAAACATAATGCGCTTGGCTGAGTGCACGTGTTTTATATATACATAATACACATTGATAGTAAGAAAAGTACGATTACAAAATCTATACAAGCAAAAAATGCCACGCATCGATTATTAATGATCAACGATAGAAAGCAAGAGAAAATTGATTGGGTATTCGATTCATCCTATCAAGATTATAATGACAGTAGAAAGAAAATAGATGGAGTGCCGATGAAGAAGTAAAGTCATGAGTATCAATGAACATAAATTCGAAAGAATCAGTGTCGCAACTGGTAACGGTAAACGGTAGATCCCGTCTGGTCCGGTCGAGGATTTCCTACCTGCCGATAGACACAACTTTTTTGGACTGGCCAGTCTAGATTTTTTTTCGAGTTTTTCTATGTTTTTTTTTAAATTGATCATACAAGTCTTTGTCTTTGCATATCAAGCCATTTTTACTGATATCAATGACTATTTCTAAGGAGAAACATTGATTAGAATATTTCGATTAAATAGTCATGAAAATGACCCTAATATATATGTTATAAAGTCACTTCGATATCAAATTATATTATCAAAACTAATTAGAATCACTGTTCTTCATTGTAATTTATTCCATAACAATTGTAAAATAAGTTCTGATTCCCTCACGCAATATATTTTTTTCTCACATCTTCCTAGAGTAGAAGAGACTGATATTGGCATTATATATACTAGATGTCTAGATCTAATCTATGCTAGAATATGAGCTTTTTAATTTTTATCGTTACAAAGATATGAGCATTACCAATGTAACAAGAATTTTTGAATTATCATTGGAAAAATTATGGATGAGAAAAACAGTATCCATTCCACCACGTATTCATAACAAGTAGGTTTTGCTTTACTATACCTAAATCTGGCGTCCTGTTATTTGTCCACATCGTTATGAATAGAAAAAGCTTGTTAGTGCAGCTCCTGCGGAGCTAAAATGTGGAACTCACGTATACGTTTAGCTTTGTTACCTGACGCATAATCTGTATACTGAAAGACTTCGTGTCAACTATAGTTGCTTTCATTGAAAATCGATAAAAAGAGTGGGAATTTATTATTTATTTGTATATTAAAAAAACATATTGAAAAACGAAGGTATTGTTTTTTCATTTAAGCGCGCTCGATTTCATTTATAATTATTGCTATATACTCGATAATAATAATTTTTTTTTTGTTTTTTAATTTGAAATTATTTTTCTCCACCATCAACTATTTCATGAATAGAACTATTAGAATAATGTAGGTTATATGCATTAACAACTCTTACATTAGCTTATGTCTCAATTAATCCCTAATGCTGATATTGTTTATCATTCACAATGATAAAAAGATCGAATTATACATCTCATATTAATTATATGACTGCTATAACAGATCAATATATATTATTAATTTGCTTCCTTGATTTTTAACACGCAAGCTCAAATTAAAAGAAAGATCCACGATTACATTATTACGAACTTTAACAAGTATATAAGTTTTTTTAAATAAGTATGAGAGTATTGAGATATTATATTGCAGTCGAACTGATATTCTTACTATTGTTTAACTTGCTTCTTTTTGTTGCTAAATCTCCACCGTTTTATACGCGGTTAATGTGGTGT
>CAJNSZ010000879.1:0-40973 GCA_905329745.1 Rotaria sp. Silwood2 | reverse complement strand
GGGTGAAGACAATGGTTTAAATTTCTACCCTATACATTTCACTGCTCCTTTGAAATCTTATTTCTCAAATGTTCAGGCAATTGCTCTTTCTAATATAATATATTACCTGTGTGCAAAAATCGTTTGTATGAATCTAAAAATAAAGATATTTTTCATGTGGTATTGAATAAATATAGGAAGTTATAATCTATGACTCATCACAAAAAAATAGATATGAACACGCTTGAAAGGACAACTGTGAAAAAACCAAGCAAAGAAAAGAAAAAAAAACTGGAGGATATGACACATACGAATATAACATGTATAAATCATAAGTAAAAATAAATGAAGGAAGCCTATAACGTGGAGAACAGAACAAGATAATAAGCGACGATAAAAATGGATCGATTATTCAACAATGTGTCACAGAAATTGTTGCAATGCACTCTTTAGACAGCATACACTTATAATAAATTCGTGAACGAATCAAAGTATATTTTGAATATTTTAATTTTAGGAAAAAAATTCTATAGAAGACAATTTTATATTAATTTTAAACTTGTTTTTCTTTTAATTTCGCGTTAAGTTTTCTTCAAAAGGGAATTTTTCTACAGAAATCAGAATTTTTATCTCAAGAGTAAAATAGATTTTCTGTGTTATACTAAAATATATATGTTCATCCTTAGATGATTAAAAAACTTTCTCCTAATTTTATCATTTTTTAAAGTATTCATATACAAATTCAATTGATAACATTTTGTTGTTCATTTCGTTTTTTTTCGAGTCAACGATCGATTATTGTTCTTAAAGAAACAACTGTATGAATATTATTTATCTAAATAATTAATTGAAAACAGAGAAACTTCTTGAAATGAAATATGACACGACAATTGCATGAATCATTTCCCCGCATGATATTTTCGTGATGACCATTGTGTATATCATATTTTGGTTCGTAAATATGCTTCTGCGCGTGACAATACTACGCCTACAGTTACACGTAAAATATTTTTTTCTATTCTGTTTTTGTTACATAGATTAGTCAAACGATTCTCTCATTTTCGAATATTTATTCATAGGAAATACATTTTTGCTTATATGTTTACAGTAAATATTCGAAGAAGTTCCCATGATGTTCAATACTAAGTTTCATCTTGCCAATCCATTTCTGAAAGGTCTTTCGGTATTTGTGAATAGGTATTGAACTACACTTTTTTGTTACCATTTTGTCTAAACTTGCAACATTTGAATATGTATTCAGGCAGCGTTTCAGATAATTGAATAACCAAAAATCTGAAAGAGCAAAGTCAAGTGTGTATGGTGAATGAACCATAACTTAAGTTTTTCCAGTTGAAGGTAATTGAGATGGAGAACAATATCTTGCATATGTAATTTTGCATTATTATGATGTAAATTAATGGTATTAGTTATTGATGATGTTTTTTTTCGTATGTAAATTTTTGACTATTCTTTAAAAAAGATAGGTGTCATAAGGAAACATTTTTGGTTTTAGAGAATATGCTGAATTTTTAAAAGTTTCATTCATTTATTAATAAACCATCAAAACTTCTAGATAATTAAAAGAATCATACCAACCACAAAATGGTTCCAAGTGTTCAGAAGAGTTCTATCAAGCGCTTTTTTTTTCTATATCGAGCTTCTTTTACAAAGATGATTCCAGCGCAATTTGGTGTATTTCAATTTCATTGCATGATTTTTATTACAAACGAAATTCACTGAATTTTTTAATTAACGCTTTCTTTCCTAATGGCATCTATAGATGTCATTGTTTTTGAAGCTTCGTTCTCTTGAAATATAAGACATATAGAAACTAATTTTATACCATATTAAGACAAATCTATAACAGATTTTATATCAATAATCCGAACATAACATTCTTCAGAAATCCTTTATTTGCTACTTAGACAAATATTCTATACTATGGTGTGTGCTGGAGTCGTACCATAAGACAGTGTTCAAGCACTATTGAGCTAACAGATTAGTATTGAACTTCTCCTTTTTTGTCGAAATGGTCATCAAATATATATGCGAATGAGTTAGGAAAAATAAAAACAGTTGAAAAGACATATGAGAAAGAATCAACACTTTTTGAAAGAAATGTAAAGTGTGGCTTTGTTATGCTGGAACTAATTATTTCCAATTATATCATCAATTAGAAGAATAGATCTTCCAAACTCTATTTACACACTTCAATAAATGTTGGTTTACGAAGTGAATGCAATTTTGATATGCTTACGATAATAGTATCATTGTATCCATTTTGTTGTAACTTTTATAAGTTTTTCTGTAAAATAAAATTTACTGAACATTTAATACATTAACTATATGTGCACTTAACAGATGTAATTCAAACTTTTCGTGTGCATATTACAGACAATTGTGATCATAATGTTGGACGAATTTCAGTTCCAAATCTTAAACTTTAGCAACGGAAAAGAAAGGGTGAAAATGTCGCTTTTCATTAATGAATTTGAAAAACATTAATTTTTTTTCTCCGCTTCATCATCAGAGATGCCATTATTTTCGTTTTTTTTAATAATATTCATAAAAATCATGAATTTGTTTTGATTCTTTGACTTCATAGTCAGGTTCCTACGAAAAGTTGTTGAAATGACCAAAGAAAAAATGTTCAACTGCAAATATCGTTGAAAAACTTCTTCTAACTGAATGAATGTCACAGATAGATAATCCCAACATTCCTATATCTAATGCCCAAAGCTCGAATTCAATAGTCATAAGCAATCGGAAGTTATTCAAACAATGGTGGTTGACATTTTCAAAAAGAAATCCGACAATAATTTCAGTCATGATATGATGAAATAATGAATAAATTTTAGCGAAAAGAAGATGTCGGTCTTTTTTTCGACCTAAGACAGGTCTGAATGGTCGCAATTATAAATGAGGTTGTACTATTGGATTCCGAATTCCTGTGACACTCGTTCTCGCTTAGAAGGGATCAACTGCATTGTATCCATGAATGAAGCACTCTGGAAAAACTTTGATCTTCTCATAGGAACTGAACATTTTATGTTCAATGGACTGTTCTTTTGCGTTGGCAGAACATTTCTTTGTGGCAGAAGAAAAAAGTTCGAGATAAAACTAGATTATGCTAGAACCTTAAAAGGTTCAGCATAACATCCTTTTCTTTAGAGACTAGTATCTTCTAGCATTCATCACAATGGTTTTTGTAATAACTATATAAAGGGTGTTTCATAAGTAACGGCCCCATTTTTAAAAGTCTTGCTCCATACAAATGGGGCCGTTATTTATAAAACATCCTTTATATTCTGATAGAGCTCGAAATTCTCTACCACCCTGTATAGTTATCTTTTATGCTACTTGTGTTTGTTGTAAACAAAAGTTGAATACATCAGATATACCCTCATATGACAGGAAATCAAGTTGACTACTTTTAGAAACTTTAAAATTATTATTATTATTATTATCGAAATAAATATTTACAGAAGTAAATACATATTCTGATAGAGCTTGAAATTCTCTATCATCCTTTATATTTCTGTCTTGTTTTTCACTTACTTACTGAAGGATAGATCGAATATTACAGAAGTACCCTTTGGCAAACTTTAAAAATTGAATTTTTTCTATCTCTTTCACTTTTATTTTAGGTTCATCGCCAATATAGAAACAACTTTTTCGCCAACTAATTATATATTCTGATAGCACTTGAAATTCTCTATCGTCCTAGACTTCTGAAAATAAAAACGAAAGAGATAGTAAGAAATGCAGTCTTTTATAGTTTATCAAGGAGGGTGCCTCTGTAATATTCGAGTTATCCTTTAGTAAGTAAATGCAAGGCAAGACAGAAATGTGTAGGATGATAGAGAATTTCAAGCTCTATCAGAATATCTATTTACTTTTGTAAATATTTATTTCGATAATAATAATAATAATTTGAAAGTTTCTAAAAGTAGTCAATTTGATTTCCTGTCATATGAGGGTATATCTAATGTATTTAACTTTTGTTTAGATAAACACAAGTAAGATAAAAGATAAGTATACAGGGTGGTGGAGAATTTCGAGCTCTATCAGAATATAAAGGATGTTTTATAAATAACGGCTCCATTTGTAAGGAGCAAGACTTTTAAAAATGGGGCCGTTACTTATGAAACACCCTTTATAATATAATCCATACTAGTATGTTGATCAGCATTCACTAGATCTTTGATAGCATCGAACTGTTATTAAGTGATGTCGATTATTGGACGATCAGCTCGAGGATCACCTTTCAACGACTGTTGTCCACCTAACAATTGATGCGTTCAATGAGGAACTGTACAATATGAAACAAAACTTTATTCATAAGCAGTAGTTAATTCATCATCAGTTTCTGTTGCAGTTAAACTCAATAACAATCGAGTTTTCATACATGAGCGTATGCATTACTTTTCCATCTGAGAATAGAAGCGACTAAAAAATCTACTCTAAGAATTTACTTTGATAAACATTTGTGAGACTTCGTATTAGTGGTTTAATGTATAACAGATGCTGCTGCTGGAATAAGCCAATATTAGGAAAAAAAATAAAGAGAAAGAAATATTTTAGACACTTCTTGCTCGAACTTTTGGACTATCCTATATAATTTAATCGTTCTCTCAAACTTTGATTACCTGTTGTTTCAATATTATTTGATCAATTAAACTCATCAGTATGAATGAAATAAGAGAAGTCTACATTTTTTTGTGGTTCTGGGTATGGATTTCGATGTCGACATGGGTGAGAGTAGGCTTAGTATAAGTTAAGATGATGCAGGAAAGGTTCGATGTGAGTGTGTTAGGCTTGCAACATATAGCGGTAAGCTGATGATTTGGTTCGTTAGAGAGTTTCTCTCTGGTTGACGAAGATTTGTTTTTGATTTCTCCGTGACTTTCCAAAAGGCTTCATTGCAAACATATTTTTCTCGCAAGTTAGAAACTTTTTACTTATGTTGAAGACTATCTCTTTGAAGGAGAACGCTTCTGAGTATTTCTATGAAGTCGAAATCGATCATGATACACTTAATGAATTTCATCTACTTACTTCGATATTTATTTATACTATCGAAAAAAAATCAAATAATTCTTAGTATATTGTTGGGTGTGGCTGTAGGTCTGTATGTGTCAGATGGCTATGAGTCTGTTTTCTGGAATGTTGATGGATGCAGCAAACAGATCTTTAATCACTACCCTAAATGTATGATGCATATCAACGGTACTATATCTGGTGAGTTGTACCTCCATGTTTGATTTCGAACTAATTGTAGTCTTCGAAGGCTTTTTTCGAAAAATTCGACTCGTTTGGCCAATATTTTTCCCTACATCCCTTTCATATCACTTAATATCGAGACTCTATCAAAAAATTGGAAGAGTAGTCAAATGAACAAGCTCTCGCGTTAATACATATGTCCGCACGTACTTCCCTTCCGACTCCTCGACGATGTTGAAACTTACTCCCGAGCTTTTGTCTTCTCAACTACAATCACACAAACTTTAGACTCTTTGTACTAATGATCCTATGAACAGTAATGTTTAGTCATTCTTTTTTGCGCCAGTAGAGCGTTCCATGACCCACAAAAGTAAAGACATTTTGATTTCCCCAAAAAGTAGTTTATTTGTATTCTGTGAACAAATACAAGTTTTCTTCTATTATTCAAGGATCAAAAGATACTCTTTACACATGTTTTTCGTCAGAAAAAAGTGTGAATGTGTCGGTGAGACACATACGCGCACACACGGCACCACACCCACAATCAAGTCTTTAGGCAGTCGATATGGAGCGACAATGTGGATGTGAATGTGTTTCTCCTCTTAAACCACACACAAGCGCTCGTTTTCTTATTTTATAGGCTTCAAGGGTAAAAAGAAACAAAAGTAGCAATGATATTTTTATAATAGAAGAAATCAAAGTATTAAATTCAGTTGAAAAACGGTACAAATGAAATGTAGAAGAAAATAAAGGAAAGCTTGAGATTAATCGAGGATGAATCCATAACTGTTATCATCTAAAACAAACAAAAGGAGATTGGTTTTCATTGTTCTTTCTACTCACTGAAGTCAATCTGTTCTGAGATTTTCTCAACTTTTGAAAGTTGCTGATCTTCTTTGTGACTGAGAATACCTAGAAGATGCATGAATAACAAGTGAAAAAGAAAACTATGTCGAATAATTACAAACCTCCGATACCACCAAAGCCTTGTACAAACTGAGAGCCTTCTTGGCTCTTGTTCGTTACAATTTCGAGTTTGATGCCTCAAAAAAAAAACCATTGTGATGAAAAGAAAGACATATCAATGGGTAATTTTCTCTTACCAATTTTCTTGTAATTATTGACAAACCAGTCTACTAATCGTATTTGTTCGACTTGTTCCAATTCAATGCCTGTTTCTTGATCTTGAAAAGAAGACTTTTCTTTTTCTTGATTGGACTGTAAATACAGAATTTTCATTTCTTTTGTTTGATTATTACGTAAAATATAACGCGTCACATCGAAATTTTCCCAGATGATCAATGTTTTGACATTACCCATTTCCAGTTCTTTCAGTGTATCTTCTAGACCGAAACAATATTGGTCAGAATCTTCAAGTACTTCATCAAAATATTGAGCTACGAAAGAAATTTTTTTTCAGATTGAGATTCCACCTGATGCAGAATAAAACTCACAAATGATTTTTTTCTGTTGTATATATTTGATGTTTCCAAGTGTTTCACTAGCTAATTCAATTGCTTGATTGAAACCAATCTCACCTCCATAGAAGATGATGACTTGCTGGAGAATTTTCGCTTGAATACGCTTGAAACATACATCTCAGTGTTAGTGATAATTATAAAAGGAAAACTACAACTAACGGGATCAAACACATCGGCTTGATGCAGTGCACTACTGAATTCGGCTACACTTGCAAGTATGATACCATCAACATTGACTTTATCATCCGTAATAAAACATTGTAGAGCCGTTTGGGATACTTTTCGTACGTAATTTTGTCGTTTTTCTTTTCGAATTCGAGCAAATCGAATTGCTCTTGAACCACCACATCCACGTTTTTTTGGTAAATCAACTGAAAACTTCATAGTTGTATTTCGAAAATTACCGTGTAATATACCAAATAATACCTCATTCGTATCCATAACAATGAAACCAAATCGAGAATCATCAGTATATAATCCTTCTTGTACACCCTAGAAAATTGATCGTGTTTGAACAAGATCTCAAATCACTGATTATAAGACTTGCTGCCTCATTGGAATGGATCTCTGCATTATTGCTGACTATGAGCGCCAAAATATTCATTTGTGATTTCACAACAGTACATCATCACTCGTTGAATGCCTTCTGATTTCATATTCAGACTTTTACAAAGCTCACAAAATATAAAAAGTTTTAAGCCAATATGCTTTATAAGCATTAGGACACTACAACCAAGTTAGGACATTCGGATAGAGTCTATGTCGAAAACTCTAACATGAAGAAGTACGTGAAGTCTATGTCTGTCTCTCGAAATGCTGTGTTCATTGTGAAAAACTGAGACGTTTCAAATTCTATCCAACGCACTACTTTTTCCGTGGAAAATTCAATTATTTAGCCAACAATGTTAATGAGAGATATACTATTAGGAGCTGATTTCGAAACCGAGGCGTACTGCACCCGACCTGTCCTAACAAATATTCATAGAAATTTTTTCTGTTTTACATGAATCAATATTTGCTAAAATTTTCACAAAAATTTCTAGAGTTCATTATAATGCAATAGCTAAAATATGTTTCAGAATCAAGGCTTGCTGGATAAAATAAATAAATTTCACCTACTAGACTAGTAGTCCTCAAAACGGACTTCATCATATTACAGAAACATGATCGAACTAATGGTCTAAAATTTTGAAAAGAAAAAAGGTGATCGCCTCAAAATAGTAAAATTCACAACCTATGAAAACTCGAAGATCATAAAAGTTGAAACAAGAAAATATTTATATCGCACCTGGTATTCTGCCATTAATGGGAAATTTGAGCAAGATGAAGCTTGAAAAGTGAACGATGGCTCGAAAATACTTCAAATCTGTCTTTCAAACTTGATTGAAATTGTTACGCATCCAGTTTATGAAATGTGCATGCACAACAACAAACAAAATGCAATCCTTATTCAGAAAGAAACTGAATGTCTTATATAAACAGTATTGCTCAATTCTCCGTCGTCCAATTATTGCATAATTCTAGTAAGTAATATTGTTAGTAAGAGATCTGAATGATTTCAAAAATATATCTAGAATCAACAGCTTATCGATTGTTCTGAATACATCTTGGAACTTTATTACTTGGATTTAAAGGCTCGATAGCGACTGCGCTGATCCATAGGGGTCGCTTTTGTATGATCGAATTCCAATGTAGACATATTTTCATTTAATTTTTTGAAGAAACCACGTGAGTGGGTGTTTGGTGGTGTGAATGAGAGTAAGGTTGAGTATTTGAGTGGGAAGCATAGGTGGTGGATGCGGATGAGATCTATTTATTGATCGACTTTGACAGCCAGATTCATATGCATTCAGTCAGTTCAGTTCGAATTTGGATTGTCATAGAAAAACGAAGAGTGCAAAGGTAAGCCTCTTGCCACGGTTCTTCAGACGAATTTCAATAATGCTAGTAATGCTGCTACAATTTGCAAAATATCACTGTTTCATTTTCATATAAAATGTCAGATATTGACAGGCGAATGCTATTGAACTTATGACATACGGAAGATTTACATATTGTAGAACTCATTTCTCTCAATCTGGGATCTCAAGTGACGAACAGAGACTAAAAGATAGTTTCGTCCAAAGAATTAGTATATTGGCTTCGTCTGCAGCGAAATTGTCAGTCGATAGTTGATCTTCTCGTTACTGTGTTTGAGCTGAGCCGATCTCTATATCAGTGTTTGTCTGTTTGCAAATAGAAATAGAAAAATAATCCTTTTATTCAAAAACTTCTTGATCACATGTATTTTCTTTTCAATTGCTCACTGATTCATACCTGTTCCCTTTCTTCATGTGTAGCATTAAAAACAAAACAACGAAGAAACAAAACTGATAATTGATCCATCAATATTCGTGGTCTTGCATCCATTATTATACGGATATTTTCTTTTCTTGCCATTTGTAACGCCATGTTTCATATTACAATCGTTGTCGCCCAGAAAGACATACGTCGATCAATCCACACTACTATTCTCATTTTATAATATTTGTCGAAGATGAAGAAAAACTATTAATAGGTATAAAGGGAAAATTTGGCAATTTCGAATCGATTTCAAAATGAGACTTTATATATATTTCTCATTTTGTTTGATCTTTCTAAGAATAAGTTTACTTCAGTTTAACTTATGGTATTAATTGTAAGCGAAGAAAATAAGTTTCAAAATACCTTGAAACTTGTGAGTGTTTACTGAATCGTTTAATTTTCACTTGAGTTTGAAAAAGTTGGCAAGTTGGAATGAGTGAGAATGAGTGTTGGTGAAGAGAAGATCCTCATCGAGATTCATCCATCCAAAATGAAATTAATTGACTTGTCCAATATATACACTCTAATACGTAACAGTCGATGTGGATGATCAGAATATTTTGAATGTGCAGTAACGGGTCTTCTCTTCACCCGTTCAAACTTAACTATCATCATTAGAAGATGATGAATTTTCTTTATCGTGGCTTATATAGAAAGATTCAGCATTTATTATCGGTTAGGTACTTAGTTCAATTGTGTCTGAAGTAAACAAAGACTGAAATTGCTACTACTGACTATTTTTAACCAGTTTTCATCAAATATTTAAATTCTTGAAATTCGTCTGATACATAGGGTCATCTATTCCCTTTTTTTCTAAACTCATCATCTATTGCGAACACATGCTGGGTTTTGACTGGTTGGATAACAAACGAACGACAAAGTTTTGATGCTAATCGTAACTGACGCAAGCAAGTAACTGCACATAATCGAAGTGCGTACGAATGAATCCAGTTCGAGAAATCATCAAGAAAAATGTAAACAAAAATCAAATTTTACAAGCGAGTACTTTTTTCATGTTACATCTTTTGTCAAAATACTGTTCGAAGAGTCTATATCTATGATCACTTCGAATTTATCAATCAGAAACAAATTTGTTAGACTCATTTCAAGAGTCCTTATTTCCATTTAGTTGCTAAATCAGCAGATTTTTACATTCTAAATATTTGAAGCCTAATAGTTTAAAGAAAACGATCCTTTGTACACTTAACTCTTTCAGAGCGACAACACATCACGTTGTCTTTCTTATCACCATTATTGCGATAAGTAGGTAAAGCAGATGTTAACTGTCTATTTCTTATTTTTGCTCTTCTAGAAGCATCATGTTATGCGAAATTAGCCATTGGTTTGGTAATAATTTCTTATTGACATGGTTTACACTCAGTGTGATTGCTTTTGGTGTTTTAATGCTTCTATCAAGTGCCATTTTCTATTATTCCTATGTAAGAGTTACGTATGAAAAATGGCTACAGAAATCAAATCCAAAATATCCATCTCCAAATAGTGTTCGTATGGAAATTATTCTGATGGTGAAAGGTATTCTAGCAGGTACATTTTGTCCAGCGTTAACGTTATATTTGATGAGCAAAAAGAAACTCAAAGGTTACTGTGGTGTTGACGAATATGGCTGGAGATATTTGGTGGTTAGTTTTTTTATTGCTTGGCTATCAACAGACTTTTTTGAGTTCTTGTATCATCGAATGGGACACACCATTGATATGCTGTGGAATATACACAAGTCTCATCACCAATTCCTTAATCCAACACCTTTTGCTGTCATAGCAGAAGACTATATTGATCAACTTGTTGGAGCATCACCATTGGTCTTCATACCAGCATTGATTCCAATTAATATGGATCTACTTTTCTTTCAGGTAAGTCATATAAGAGAGACAAATAGGAAACGGTGTTTCTAAGAAAGAAACGAAAGTAAATATAGTATTCCAAAGCGATTTCTTCAAAGCTAATTTTTCCTAATTTTCTTTGACAAAGTGCTCCAGTAAATTGAATAAAAAACAACAGTGATTTAATCTGTAAAAAAAGAACCGAGATTATTATGATAACATTTTCGAAAACTATAAACTATTACATACTAAAGATCAATTATCTCACCTTTCAATCAGATGTGAATGAAATAATTCGACGACATAATATTAGTAGATTTTTCTACTTTAGTTTGCTATCTTTTTTTACGGATACGGCGTTTATCTTCATTGGGGTCACGAATTCTCTTATCCAGATGCTCATCATTCTGTGCTTAATACTTCCTTCCAGCACTACTTACATCATGCTGTCTCCACTAGAAATAAACCTTACCACACTGGTTTCTTTTTCAAAATATGGGATCAACTCTTCGGCAGTATCTATCCCAATGAGAAATGCTTTTGCGTCAAATGTCAATATGCACAAGGTTATCGTACACGTGAACATTATGACAAAGTCGAGAAGCCAGACTATCGAATTTTATTACAATGGAGCTTTTGGGTGAACTCGAAATCAGCCTAATATGGCATCAGCAATAGACTTTTATGCTGCACTATTATTACTCATAGAATGATAGAAGTATTTTTGTATTTTCTTTCTTGTTTCTTCTTCGATATTTCGATTTTGAACTCTTCAATATTTTTCATTCAAATGACTATTTCGATCGAGTCATATAACTTAAGATAATATGGATTGAAAGAAATTAATATTGCCACGTCATTTCATCGAGAAACTATGTAGAACGTAAAAGAATGAGACACTACTTCTTCTGGTATCCTCTCATTTGCGAACATACAATCGAAAATTCAAAGTTTATTAAATTAAATTATACTTCTTTGATAATTAATTTGAATTTTTCAGATCAAAAGCGATTGAAAGTGTCAAATTTTCGATTTTTAATTCGTTGAAACTCCTTTCTTGAAAAGAACTCCGAAAATTAAAATCGTTTGCTTTTATTATTTAATATTGTTTTACTGAAACGAATTTTAACAGCCATTTTCTTTAGAGAATTAAAATTTGTAGAGTTCGCTCTTGTTTTCTCTGCAATTTCTATATTTTCGTTTAGGAAGATACAGAGTTCGCTTGATATATGCTTGCAGAGTTTCGATGTATTCAGCTCTTATTAGTAGAATGTGCTAAAATACGTAGTGCTCTTCTTCTTTTTCTAAATAAAGTCTCATATTTAGGGTTCATTAGACCGAATTACCAATATGAACGTCATAAGCCTGTTTTTGTATTGGAATTCTATGTAGTTTCCATACTAGCATAAGATAAACAGTTCATTGAAAAGAAACTAATTGGAACCCAAAGATATAATTATTCAACAACGAAAACTGTGGAAAAAATGTAAACGGGACAAGACTTAGGTGTTGGTATTCGAGTTCTCTTCAAACAAGCGTCCATCGAGGTCACACTTTGAATGGATATTGAATCATGTTTGTGGAACACGAGAGAAACAATTCAAAATCTCCCTTCGATCCTCATTTTAACGTTGAATGATCGTGCAACGAGAAGAAAATTTATGAGGATTGTGAATTGCGTAGAATCACTTTGAATATTAGATATTACTTTAGTTTCACTTCTCCAAGTTGACAGACGAAAGTAGATTAATCATTTTCACAGCTACCATCGGTTGCTTTTATCTACTCAAGAAATGTTCACTGAGACTGATGATTGTAAAACTTAGTCCATTCCTTCATCTCTTTTCATTTATCTATTTTAAGAGTCGTTCTCAACCTATTCTTCGCTAGCATTATAAAAATTATGAAGGCAGCTAGTGTCGTTGTTGATAACGTACCCATAAAAGTTCAACAAATGATCTATATCAGTTCATCTTTTGGCTTTCAAATCTTACTGTTTTACTCAATTTTCCTATAGAATCAACCATCTCTTTTTCACTTTCCTATCACGGTATCGTCTTCTCAGGGTTCTATCCAGTCAAAAAAAGGCAAAAACTTACTAGAATCGACTTCTCTTGTATGTTGCACACAGACAATGATTAGTTACGGTTTTGCTTTGTGTGCATTGCTATCTTATAATAGATGTATTATGCTTATTAATATTGCCTAAAAATGTCTCTCGTTTCAATACTACATGCAACTATTACGAAAACGCTAGCATATATCAACCGAACTCTGCATCTTCCTAAACCAAAATATAGAAATTGCAGAGAAAACAAGAGCGAACTCTACATCTTCCTAAACTAAATATAAAANAGGGATGATCTTCTCAATAATGACAAGTTTTTCGATAACTCAGCCATTTCTTGATGGATTCTGCTCATCTTCGAACTCGACCGAGACATTGTTAAGACTGAACTGTGTAGAAAATTTCATCGCGATTGGACTCTCCTTTCAAAAGTTATCGTGTTAACGGCCGGACGGCCGGACACACTGACCGATTCTAGAGTGTACTCACTTTTTGAGTACACAAAAATGGGTATCAGTCGTTTCGACTGAAACTTTTATGATATTCTTAAGAATATGAGACCTATTTATCGAAGAAATTTGAGGTAAAGAATATTATCTGTTCAATTTTCTTGCCAATACACCATTCTATGGTAAGTGTTAAGCAAATTGTTATCATTATTACACAGAATATCAGCAAAGCTGGATCTTTTTGAGCTCATTCTAGTCTATAATGCGCTTGTTTATGCTTCAATTATCAGCTTCAAAATGATGAATCACTTCGAGCAGTTTTCTCATTAATAATAAAATTTTCTTCTTGAAACTTATGAAATTTCTATGATATTCTTTACTAGAATCTTGAGATTCTTAACAACTACACAGAAAGTAAGAAAAGTAATACTATTAAACAAGGTTTGATGGCGTTGACATAATTTCATTGACAAGTCTACCGTTAGAACACGGAACTTATTCATTAATTCTAATTGAATTAATGCTAATCGCTCTGATAAAAATCAAAATGACCTATTTGAAGTACATCAGAAAAGTTTTATTCGACTTCAAAAATCTAAAAATTTAGAGAATTGAATATGTACTTCGATGATGAAAAAAAACTCAATTGTCTCATGTAATTCATTAGACAATTGTCATTACTGAAGAACAGATAAATACAAAAATATTATTTTGATCGACTTTAATATATATAAATGAAAAAACCTCTTACATCTGCTGCTGTTGCTCCAGTCTTTATTTTATCTTCCTTTGATACGCGCGAAGAGTCATGTTTTGATGTTTCTGTATCATCAGATTCATCGAAATCTTCCACATAATTTTCATCTAAATAAAACTTACTTATTTGAATTTATTTTTATAAAAACATACTCGAATTTGACGTATGTCTAACAGGTATTTTGACAGGTGTTTGTCTCGTTTTAGTTTCACTTGAAGCTGGTATAGAAATTGTTATTGGTTTTTTCTTTCCATCATCTCTTTCATTTAAATCTTTTGGTGAATCAGCATAATGTTTTAATCGAGTTTGTTTTTCGAATCGACATCTTAAATTAATTAATGTACATTAATTATTTCTTTTCTTTTTTCTTTATAATATATACTTAATGCAAGGTTTTGATCCTTCAACTGATACAATAGCGAAATGACCATGTTCTCCACCTAATCTTACACCATGACGATGTTTATATTCACAACATGTTGATATTCGACTATCGATTAATCCTTTAACATATAAGGATAAACCAAATGGATAATCTGAATGACGACGTGAATTAAATGTAAATTCATCTATTTAATAAATAAGAAATATTCAAGAACAGAAGAAAAAAAACAAATTTAACTGAACCTCCAGCTTTGAGATTATCTTTATAAACAATTAAATTTTCTCCTCCACAATGTTGTTGCATAACAATAATTTCATCAACGGGTTCGAATAGTGTACGATCATACTCAAGTTTTGTATGTGGACCATAATAAACCATTGTTATTCGACATGGAGGGGTTGATAATGAAGAATCTGGTGGTTTTGTCAATGCACGAGAACGGTGCTGTTTTTTTTTAGAAAAAATAAATAAATTAAAAAAAAAATTATATTTTCAATAGATAAATGCTTTACTAATGGTAATGATCTTGGAGCAGATGATGTTTTTGGTCGATTAAGATATTGATGACGACGATGATTAGGACTTTTTGATGAATATTTTTTACGACGATCACCACTAACATGAGCTGATTGAACACGAGAAACTCGGGATACTTCACCAAATTCTTCATTTGTCTATTTTATTTAAAAATAATATTAAATAATAATAAGATTACATTTTAAAATTTACTGTTTCAAGTTCCCTATGATGACTGGCACTTTTAGGTCGATTTTGTGACCAAGATGAATGCATTGAAAGTAAACCCATATCAGGAGAATTTGACATATTTCCAGATGGATATCCACCTCGTCGTCTTGATTCCTATATAAATATCTTTTCATCTATGTTTATTAAAAACAATATAAAATATTTTACTTTAACACTATGCACCAGAGCTGATTTTGATACCATATCTAATTGACGCTTCAATTCAGCTTGTCGTGCTCGTTCCATATCAATCGCTCTAATATTTTATATAATAATAATAATAACACAAGGCTTTGGAAATATTTTTTCCTACCGATGAACAATATTTTCAGCAAGCATTTGTCGAACATGTTTTTTATGATCACGTCGAGCTAATTTTACTCGATATTCACTATCAGGTACAATTTCACCTCGACGACTAATCTAAATTATTTCATTATTGTTATAGACAATTTTAAAGAAAGTCGTTTCTTTATTTTTTACTAGTCCAGCATGTCTTAAATGAGATCGAATACGTTCATTACTAAAATAACATTGTAAATGAGGATCAGCCAAAGAATTATATGTAGCCAAGGTACTAAATTAAACAATTCTATAGAATCGATAACAAAAGATAAAGACTAGTACCTTGAATCCAGATGGGTCATTGTTGAAAAAGTGTTATGTCAAGAGGTTGTTAATCGAACACTACAAACACACTTCTTTTTTAATAAAGAGAGACTCTAACAATGATTTAAGTAAACATATACAAAACGCCATTGACTTTTTTCTACTCCCGTAGTTGTTGAGCAACGAATTGTCAAAATGTTGTCATGATTAGAGTTCAAGTGAAATTCATATTTCAATTTCTTTCAATTCTAATTACTTTTATCACACTGAAAATTTATATATATTTCCTAAGAGTTCATCATATAAAAACTTGAATGTGGCTCCATCTTTCACTGAAACCATAAAAATAAAAGTACTACAAGCGCCTTTCTTGATTCTACTATGCAACAAAATAAAATAAAATTAGCAATTACTGATTTAAAGAAACATATTAAATAAATTTTTCTAATAAAAGAATTATATGTTGTTATGCTTGAAACAAAACTTTTATTTTGAGACTTGATAAAAATCGTTTCGCGATTATCGTATTCAAATAAGACTGATTGCCCTCGTCTTTTATTGCCTATTCTATCTATATCATTTTCTCTGTTTTAAATATTTAAATGCCTGGAACAACATAGACGACGAAGAATAAGATTATCTAGTAATTTTACGTAATGTGTGGTCAGTCAGTTTAGTCGAATCATTATTGCATTCTTCGTTCGTATCTTTATCTCTCACAATATAATCTTTCTCTCTCTCTCTCTCTTTCTCTCTCTCTTTGTCTTTCTTTCTTTGTTTAACTTTCTCTATAAAACTAGTTACATGTTCAAATAAATCATTATAAGAAAAGCTGACTATATCATCCAATAATCGTTTCTAGACGAGTACAAAAATGGCTTCAACAACATCGATTATTTCGTTTGTTATTTTATTATTAGCTACATATAGTTATTCAGTGCCTATTGAACAACGATATGATACTTCAACAGCTGATTATGAATTTAGTACTGGTACAACTGTAGTTGATCGTGAAGATATTATTAATATAAAAGTCAGGATTTTCATAATTTTTCAACAAATTTTTTCTCGAAAATAATTTTTTTTAGTTAATATTCGATGAAGAATCAACTTATGTACCAAACATTGATAATAAGCAAACATTTGATAAACCTGATGACGATGAATTTACAACTCCAGACCAATTTGAATATCCTGATGATGTATCACTTCCATCGAGTACAGCCGATGATTTATTATTTACATCATCACCAATAACATTTACTTCTGAAATGACATCATCAAACGACACAAATGATGAACATATATCAAATGATGATTCATCTATAACTACAGAATCAAATACTCGACTTGACCAAGAAGTAGTTAAATCCAATGATGTTCAAAACGAAGTCGAATCATCAACAATGTTAAAAAATGATTTTTTTCAAAATGTTAATGTAATGGAAATAACAATTGTTGCAGTAAATTTCATTTTTTTCTTATTGCATTGTTTTTAAATTAAAACGTTTTACTTCTTTTTCAGTCATCATTTGTTGAACCTGAAGCACAAACATCAACAGCAGCATCATCTGTTGAAACTGAATCAGATGTACCAGAAGCATCAACATTTGACGAATCAGAATCACACACATCAGCAACACTATCAACAGTTCAACCTGAATTACACACATCAGAAACACAATCATCTGAAGCTGAATCAGACAAGCCAGAACCATCATCATCTGCTGAAGTTGAATCAGATGTACCAGAAGCATCATCATTTGAAGAATCTGAATCACACACATCAGCAGCATCATCAACTGTTGAAACTGAATCACACACATCAGAAACACGATCATCTGCTGAAGCTGAATCAGACAAATCGGAAACACCATCATCTGCTGAAGTTGAAACAGACAAGGCAGAATCACCATCATCTGCTGAATCTGAATCAGATACGCCAGAAGCATCATCATCTGAGGAATCTGAATCGCACACATCAGCATCATCATCATTTGTTGAAACTGAATCAAAGATGCCGGAGGTATCATCTACTGCACTTGAATCGGACACATCAGAAGCATCATCATCTGTTCAACCTGAATCCCAAACAACAGAAGCATCATCATCAGTTGATTCGTCAAGTAAATCTAGTGTACTCCTAGGTGATCATCAATCAGAAGACAAAACAACAAAGTTTGATTACGACAAAAGTGATCAATCAAGTGAAGAATCAGAAACAGAGCAATTAACAACACCTGGTTCAAATATTTCAGGTAAAATTATAGAAACTGAAATCTTAACTAATACTCAAAGTAGAGCATATTCAGTAAATGAACGTCTTCAAGAGCAACCGAAAGAATTTAGGCAAAGTTTGATTTTTCTTTTGCTGTATTTTTATTTTGTATATTTCTTATTGTAAGCACAATGACTATTATAAGTTTTTTCCGTGATAGAATATTTAAGAAAAACGAGGAAAATATAAACTTTTTTTCTTCATTTTATTAGATGTTCAAATATTTTTTATTTTTTATTTTTAGGTCAAGTCGAATGATTTGCTGAAGAAGTGTCGGATAACTTAAATGGAAGCTAATTTTGATGTATATTAGTAACATTTTGTAAAACAAACTTTTCATCTTTTTTCTTTTCAAAATGTTTGTCTGAGCTTTTCTTTAATTGAATTCAAATAATACTCATCTTGTATTTATCTAGTTTTTTCAATGAAACTTAATTTCTTTATCATAAATAAAAAATATCTCTTTATCTATGCAATATTTTTATCTTGTCTTTATTTTTAACAAGCAAATTCAATTTTATAAAAAGAAAAACATGTAAAAAGCTTTATAAAACAGACAAATATCAGGTAATTTGACATGTTTTAACAAGATCAGATTTAAAGATATACATTTCAAAGTCAACAATAATACTATAATAGAATGAAAGGCAAATATTCAATTAAACGATGGAGTATTAGATGACATTATGTCATTACTGACGATCATGAATCATATTCAATTGTTAATTCAAACTCCTCAATCTTGTTGTGACCGCGATTTTAAGCGGATAGCAGCAGTCCTGACTGAAAGTATTGCTTTAAATACTTTTTGTTGTTCATAGCACAGATAACTGACTGATGATAAATTACACCATAAAGTTATGAATAATGTCAAGAATTCGGAATTTCATGGTTATACGTATTTCTCTACTGAGTCAATTATTAGTAAACTAAGAGATTCAAAAAACAGTAGAAATTAATAAGAACGATTAAAAAATTCCCTCATTGAAAAATAAATTCTCGTTTAGGTATATTCAAATCACATGAAATTTTCAGATATGATGAAGCTATAGTCAGTCGAGAGGCTATGCTAAAATTTCAGGTTGATTTTATGACGTTTTCGGAAGATATTCATCAAAGCATGATCACAAATAGTTCATTTGACATTCTAGAATTCTTTTCAGACCTTTACTAGAAACAATAATTGTTTTTTTTTGTAGAAGACACTACAGTGGAAGGCATGACGAAGCCTATTGGTTTATATTTTTAGTTTTATTCGGACGAACTGATCAAAGAGCTCAATGTGCAAAAAACAACTGGTAAAAAATTACGATCTTTTTACAATAGTACTACTCTTAAAATCGATTTCTCTCAGATTCTGCAGCTGAATAGGCTCTTTCGAACAAAAAAAAAACAGGCTAATGAGCTAAAAAAAAGCCTTTTCTAGAATACTAGATTGCAGAATCGAAAAAGTTAGAAGTGAGGTCATGCATAACGAACTTGTTTTCAACATTTTAAATGAAATACTTGATTGCACTTGAGAAGCCATCAATTTATAATGGTATACGAGGGGAAAACGTTCATTAATTGCCATATAAAAAACCGGATTGCCTAGTAAAAGTGTTAATGAAGAAGCCAATGCCTTAGCTAATACATAATTCTCAATATCAGTTATCTTTCTACACAACGATATTTCACTAGTAGAAGATGGTACAAAAAAATATATAAAAACTTAATGCTTTAGCTGACAAATAATGCTGATTATGAAAAGTCAGACGTTGATCTATGATAGCCTGTGCTTATCTCAACATTCAAATTTTTGACTATGGCTAATTTTTTCAAGTAGGAAAGAGAAGAAAAAGTTTAAGGAGACCTCTCCTCCCTCCCATTTCACGACGGTAAACTTTTAGATAATTCATCTTGGATCTTTTCTGATCTCTATGCGATTCGAAGTATCTCCTATCTATTAGACATATGTTCAAGAAAGAATAAATAACTAAAAAAAACGTTGAAAAACTGAAAAATATGAACCATTTTCGCTTAAACACAGAAAGAATTACACTTTATTTAGCTTTTTTTTGAAAAAACTAGAGAACTACCACCGTTTCTTGTACACAGTGCATCAAATCGAGTTGAAACTTTCTTCTACATATAATAAGAAATGTTTACTTCTTTTGTTTCAACATATGATGTATCACTGTTTTTTGTCAGGACTTACAAAATAGCTTTAGTTAAAAAGAAAAAGAAAAACATGCATTTTTGAAGATGCACTCATTTTTTAAGCAGATACTCGACCTAAAAAGTGTCTAGTACCTGTTGAAAAATCTTAACTCTATCAAACGTATTGCAAGTGAGAAATCATGGCGATTGTTTAGTTCTTGCTAGAGTACTGCAACCCGACCCGACCCGACCCGAACCCGCACCCGACCCGCGGGTGCGGACGGTTTCGGGTTCGACCTTGTCGGGTCGGGTTCGGGTTTAACAGTCGTCGGGTCGGGTCGGGTGCGGGTTTAATTTTAATAAAAGTCGGGTTTTTGTCGGGTTACATTTTTTCGTAATATATGCTTCTGTCTTATGTTTTTGTTAGTGTTAAACACAAAGAACAATGAAATAATTCTATTGGTCTATTACGCTATCAATAGAGCTGTTGTTTCTTGTGGTTAATTTGAAATAAGCGTTCTNGGAACTTTGGGGGGTCGGGTCGGGTACGGGTTGAGTCCTGTCGGGTCGGGTCGGGTACGGGTTTCACTAGAAGCCTTCGGGTCGGGTGCGGGTTCTAAAAGTCAAACCCGCGCAGTACTCTAGTTCTTGCAACTCTCATATATCTCTTAGAACAAAGCATTTAGGAACTTTTAGGTCTTTGGCAAC
Source organism: Rotaria sp. Silwood2 (assembly GCA_905329745.1). NCBI lineage: Eukaryota > Metazoa > Rotifera > Eurotatoria > Philodinida > Philodinidae > Rotaria > Rotaria sp. Silwood2. Next base: position 19,966 of record CAJNSZ010000879.1, on the reverse strand, counting down.
TTTTACTCTATTTATCAAGATCTTTCTACCATTATATTTAACATAAATATTTTTTTCCTATTTCTTAGATCGCTTCGATCTGTTGTTGTTCATCAATGTTACATAATGTCTGTATGGTACAGTATATCACAGAACAGTCATTACTTATTTTAGTAGAACAATATTCTAGATTCTATGTCAAAATAAACTCATATATCAACTAACGAACACTTGAAAACTAAAGTGAATAAGAGACGCTTCAATAAATTGTGTCATTGTAATTTAACATTTTTTTTATTGTCATCTTCAGCAAGCTAATGTTATTATGTCCGTCAAGATTTCGATTTCGAAGTAACTCAATGAACTAAGTAATCTCATTCTATGACTTTTGCCATTTTTAAAAATAGTAAATGTGATGGTGAGAAAACAAAAATAATATCATTTCAATTTTTTTAAGTATCATGCTAAGAAAAATCGTATTTCTATTCTCTGAAAACTTAAGTGATCGATATATCCAATAAAATTAGAAAAAATTCATTTTCATTTTTTCTCTTTACTTTCATAAGATTTACATCATTAAGAAAATTTGTTCGAAAAAATTTTCTTTACTTTTCTTTGTTAATCTTCAAATGTAACAAAAAAAAAGCAAGTCTGACATAATCATAATGTTCATTACAGGTAAACATTTTCATTCTTTTCTATGATGATGTTGACACATGTGGATATAATTCAAATGGCATCATTATTTGATTGTATTTTATAGGTACAATAGGTATTCTAGATTGAATATGATTATTACGTAACGCAAAAGATACACCTAATGCATACGATGCTGTAAATGTAGCAAGTAATGAAAAAGCTATAGCTGCATTGAAAATAATAGCACTACCACCATTCATAAACAAATAAAAACTTATTGTTAAAACTGTTATCCATAAAAATAAAGAAGCAAGAAAAAAGAAAATTGTAACAATAATTAAACCCAATCGACGTCGATAAATAAATACATTTATAAATGAACTAATAATACCAAACATAATAAGACATTGACCAATAATAGCAAATACTATTGATATATTATGTTTTTCTCTTACACTTGTACAACTATCTTTATAACATGTTTGAAATAAACCTGTTCTATTATGATAACTATCAATTTGCCATCCGGATGTTGTTGTTGCCAAAATAGACATTATACATGAAATCATACTAAATATAGCACTGACAAGAATAATCAACTCTTCTTGCGAGTCGTCGTTTGTATTCATTATTTATTGATAGATGATAATATTAATATATCTTACTGATTGTATTAATAATGAATGTTACATTTGAATAACTAAGAAATAATGATCAAATGATAGAAAATAATCTAGTATAATAAAATAATTTTGGTTTTTTGTTTCATTATTCAATTTTTTTTTATTCAAAAACTACAAAGTTTCCTCCTCTATGTAAAATATTCTTAATAAAAAATCAAAATATTTAATTAGATTTGTTGTTTTGTTTTTGTCTTTACGAAAAATTTTCTTGTAAAATAACTAATTGTATTGTGAAGTTGAAAACAAAAAAATAGCGCTAATTTCATTCATTATATAAAAACATTCTGTTAAACTATCACATATCAGTTAATTGTGTTTCATCTTGTTGTTCAAAATGATTGTCAATCAATTGAGTATGTTAATATGATTGAACATAAACATACGTATATAAATAAATGATTATGTTTAGTTTCTCTTCTGTTCATTATCTCAATAATATTTTCTGGACTTGGAATATTAACTGGTAATAGTATGGAAAGTTCTGATGATGATAATGATGCTGTATATACACGTTTACGTCGTCAACTTAAAAAGTTTGCATACGCAGATCCATGTGAAGTTAAATGTGTTACCGAAAAACTTCAATCAAAAGTACCTATTAAAGTTTTAGCTGTAAGTTATTTTATTTTTTAATAATTTCAAATAAAACGAAATATTTCTCATATAGAAACAATGTAAAGAAACATGTCAAGATAAAATAGCAAATTTTAAACCGTCTATTTATTATCAATAATATTCAAATGTACTAATCATTGTAAACGATGTTTATTTTTTTGTTTTCTTTTTTCGAAGTATCGTATAATTCGAATAATTAATTCTTATGTTGTATCAGTTCAATCGGATATGTTGTTTTATTTTAAATAAAAATTTCTATTTTCTCTTGAAAATAGATTTCTAATAATAGCAGGAGCAAGATTTAGGAAATTTTGAAAGGAATGGCCAATGAGATCAAATTATTGCCGGTTTTTTTTTTTGATAATTTTTCTCGAATTTTCTATTATCAACTGTTCAAATTTATGCTCTAACTTATGAAAATAAATTATACAAAGATTTTCAGCTTTTTAAATCCTGAAATGCATATTCATTATAGCTAGTCCATTCAGACAATTTTTATCCATAATAATTTGAAGATATGATTTTATTAGTTTTAATCTCCAAAAAAAGTTCGCTCGTCTATAGTTGTTGTCACTAGTAACATTTCAGAAATTTGAAAATGAATTTTGATATTTGATAATAAGATATCGTTAGATAAAAAACGAATTATACATATCTTTTTTACTCAACCTTATGCTTATCAATCATCAACAGAACGAACAAAAATGAACTGTTGACACGATTGTTGGTTATTTCGATGTTAAAATCTACAAACGTTCGTCAGCTGTATTGCAGGAATAGAAGTTACATACAACAAGAGAAAAATATTTGATACAAGTAATAACACTACGTAGAGTATATATATATATAAGTTTTTTGTTCCTACTCTGGAATCGTTCATTTCAGAATACAACCGCAATATATTTAAAAATAGCGAGAAATGCACACTATTTGTCTCCGTGACTCTTTTAGAAATACAATGATATTTAGCGTACAGCATGCATACATAAATTTTGAAGGGAGATATGGTACCACGGAATAATAACAGAGTTAGTTAGAGTGTGATAGAACTATCTCCGTCAATTATGTTCTATCACTTTCTTTGATCTCCGTAGAAAATCTCGAAAATAAAAACTTCGAAATTAACAATATGATAACTTTTTCTATTCTTTCTAATGAACAATGATAAACTTAAAAAAGTCCTTTTACGTTGGTTTCTTTCTTCGTAAATCTGTTGTACAAAGTATTAATTCTCGATTGAATATTGCTCGGAAATAATATCTTTGGTTTACTTTTCTAATAGGTCGTCGAATATAGTGTAACTTATTGTTCTTAAAAAGATGTATGATTGTTAAAAGTGCTCTCAATAGGTTCAGCTGGGCCTATGAAAGTCAATTCATGAGCTGCCGAACTTTGACTCAGCTGAGTTCATGGATGCCCATGAACTGCCTATCTAGTTAATTATTTTTCTCTGAGATAGTTAGGCTTGCCAAATAAAATCTCAATTTGTTCGTGAAAGAAGAGAAAAAGATAACAACATTTTATTGAGCATGAAAATTTTTTTTTTCTGATGTAAATAGAATATGCTTAAGTTGATCGAGTTTATCGGTCTTGTGTCGACATTTTCTTACGTGTAATAATACATGAAAAATATTTTCATTTTCATAGCTTGAGAATTCTCCATACATCTATACATTAAAATTTTGCAAATGAAGAGTTAAAATCTATTATTAATAATTTTTCGTCAATTTATTGACAAATAAACTTTACATGTAAATATTTATTTTTTTGAAATTCAACATTTCTATTCGTTCATCTGTACAATAATCTATAGACAAATTCAAATATATAAAAAAAAAACAAAAAAAAAAGAATATCTGACATAAACATATTGATTTTGTTTATCTTTACAATTGATCATGCCGATTATTCATTATTATTGTCAATAAGATAATCATCTGTTGGAAGACATTGTCCTAATTTAATTGAATCTAAAATAGGAACAACAAAATAAAGTAAGAAAAAAAAACAAATAAATTTAAAATTACCAATAACCCATTGTTCATTAACTTGTGGGTAAATGATAATTTGAAGTGGTTTTGATGACTGTCCAACAACAATTTTTGCTAGATTCCGACTAACTGTAATCTAGATAAAAAAAAAAGACATAGATTTGAAATAAAAGAATAATTTTAAAACTTACATTACCACCTAATAATGTTATCAATTTAAGTAATAATGGTCGTTGTTTAACTAATGATGTTAAATAAATAAGACCACATTCATTAAATAAATGTATTGCTTTTTGTTGTTGTCGAGATTTACGATAAATACTTAATGATGGATTTGTTTGAAAAAAATGTTTCGGTTCAAATTTATTAACATTTAACCATTCACCAATACGTGATGAAGATTTTAACCATTCAAATGTCACTAAACGACTAGAAAAAAAATAATATATTAAATTAATTTTTGATCATTATAATTGTTCAAGATTCAATTAAAAGACTTAGAACGAATTTGATAGGTTATGTTACTCATCTTAGAATCTTATCTCTGATTGTTTCATTTGATAAATCTAAGCGAGAATGAAAAATATTTCTTAATATTTGAATTTCTCTCAATTTTAAAAATAATCATAAATGAAATTTTGTGTTTGACAACAATGAATACAATAGAATAAATTCTTGTAATAATGAAAATTTTAGAGAAAATAAAAGTATTTATTATTAAAAACTAACCATCCGTAAATCGATGCAAGAAGAAGATCAATTGTTAATGTCATTTGAGGATCATCATCAGGTAAAATAACATGTGTTATTGTCATATCAATTGTTTCAAATGAAAAACAATCACCCATACGACGTGTTAATCGTTTAGCTTCTTCTAATTGTCTATAAAAACAAGAAAATATAAATAAAATTCGAAAAATTTCTTTAAACATACATTGATGTAAATCCATAGAAAACAAATGAGTAATTAGCTGGTGCATTCGGTAAATCTTTAATAGATGGTAATTGATTATATAATTTTGTATCGATTAATTGTTCAGGATGTTTAGTTCGAATAGCTTGCGAAAGTGCAAGAAGTGGTGGTGGTCGTGGAATAATTCGATCATTATTTGTTGATATTTCAAGTTCACGAATTATTTCTTTAACATTTGGTAATATTAAATCTCTTTCGTCATCGTCATTATGACATATTTCAAATCGAATTCTTGATTTTGTTTTAGTATTTATTTGATTTAAAGGTGTTACTTTCGTAAACGATGTATAATCAATCGTTTTTAATGGTGTTATAAATTGATTTTCTATCGGATTTTGAAGATTTTTTTCAATTAAAATTTCATTTGGTTGATTATTATTATTATTATTATTTAATGGTAATTTTGAACGTAATCTTGGAGATGGTAGAGGAGTTGATTGAGGAAGATTACCTAATGCAGCATATTGGTGTTGACTATCAAAATCGAATGTTGTTGAAGGAGACACAACGATTTGAATTTCAGGATTTCGAACTTGACGAACAGGCTAAAAAAAATAAAAAATTATATTTATCACAAACAAAGAAAAGAAGTTGTTAAAGTAATTCTTGCGAGATTGAAATGTGAAACTTGATATTGCTGTTCTTTCTAATTTTTTTTTCTATTTTTATATCAAACACATCATTCTTCAAGGGTGGGAAGAGGTTGAGGAGTTACTTCATGCGTATTGAAACAAGACATTGCTGATTTAAATTCTTTGATCGTACAGTAGACGACAAAAGTCTCCCCCCTAGAGGATCTCAGCCACAATAGATGCTGAAGACCTGAAAATGTGTGTGCATATAGTCCGTCAAGCATGTAGATCAGAGACACAATTTCAGCTCGATTGCTTAAAGTACAAGGAGAATTATGATGAACAGAATCTATGTTTTGCATTGAGCTCTTGAACCTAACTACAGACTGCCTACCCCATATTACGTTGATTTTTACCAAACACATGACTAATTCTTCATGTTTTTGCACGGATCTAGAGTTCAGCTAGTGGTCTTTCTTTACAGAAAAAATGGGTTCATTTGCTCGAATATTGACATCTTTGGATGTTTTCGAATCCTCAGCATTATCTTCAGAATCATCGACACGATGGTCAGATCCATGTCATTTCCCATCAGTACGCAGTTTGTGCATGAAACTTTTGGGCATTAATGTCCAATAACACGAGAAAGTTTTCTAAGAATTTGAGCTTTATCCACTGCATCGCTACTGGATTATCGTGTCCAAAGGACACCAACTCATTTCCCTTCACATCAACGGTGACAGTAAAATGGCCACAGTTCTAGAAGGGATTGACGGACTTCAATGAAATTAGTTTCATTGATAGCTGAAATACAGCGCTGCATAATGAGCGGTTAGCTGGCTTACAAAACCCATTCTTTCCAGACTTATGAAGTTCAATTGCGAAATAGGTGCCATCTCTGGTCACTCATCATAATTCTCTTTGTACTTAAGGAATCGAGCTGAAATAGTGCTTCTGATCTACATTCTTGACGTAGTATATGCACACATATTTTCAGGTCTTCAGCACCTATTATGGCTGAGATCCTCTCGGGGGAAGACTTTTGTCGTCTACTGTATATCAACAATCTCTGTCGCGATCTGTGATGATCTCTAGCTATAGTCTATTACGAAAATTGGAAGGAGTTGATTTAGACTTCTATTGCTATACTTCAACACTCCTTTTAGATCATTTTCATGAAAGATTTTATTATGTTTACATTAGCAAAATGAATAATAGGCGATGATTGAGATTGAGATGGAATACTTATTGTTGTTGGTAACTCTTCGTGTTGTAAAGATATTGATGGTCTATCTAAAATATCAAGTAGAAAACAAAATAATGTTAAAATTAAAAGACTAGAATTTTTCAATTAAACTTTACTTTTTAATTCAGATTGAGGACGAGAATTTTCTTGAATTTGTCGACGAGCAACACTACATCCATATCGATGAATTAACATATGATTATTATCTTAAAAGAAATTTTTTATTTATTTCTCTTTTAAAGAAGAAATGAAAATCTACCTGATAAATTCATGCCTAAATTTTCGAGTTTAATTATTCGTTTTTGATGATCAAAATATTCATGTGGATTTCCTTGATCAAATTGACCACGAATTGGTGTATAAAGAACTTTTTTACTTTTTTTTCCTGAATCAATATTTATATTTTGTGGTTGTTCTATCTGAAAATAAAATTAAAAAAACATGAAAAATATATTACATTAAAATAATAATTGACCTGATTTTTAGGTGTAGATGGTGCAATTAGATCTTTATTTGATATTGCTAATTGATCGAAAGGAAGTTCTTCTAAAAATATTTAATAATTTTAATTTGTATTTCGAAATACAAAAGATAAATGTCAAAATCTATAAATGAACCCGACTGACAAGGAAATATATTCAATTGACCAATTATTTTCTCACTAAAACTTACTCAATTATGAGTTATCAACAAGGAAGAAAGGATATACTCCTGTAATATAGGGAATACGTGAAGTACAAGAATATCTCGTTATCTTCTTGGATTTTAGGTCTAGATTTAACTTAATTACGAAACTGTACTCTCGTACTTACTTCATTCCAGAGAGCAACGAATGATGTCGTCTTCCCCTTGATCCGAACCAACTATTTCATATAAGAAAAGTATTGCATGTAGTATCTGCAAAATCAATGATCTCTCTCAGACAGAATCATGTATGACAGAATAAGAAAACTCTCAACTGTTAATTATCGCTTCCGCATTTCTATAGATCTCGCGAGCGGGATCAAGTTATTTAAAAAACGAATTTCAGATGTGCACCGGTCACACTGACAATTTTTTTCTCATTTCAAAATGATGACTAGGTGTGGAGAAGTGACTCACTTGAGTCATGTATAATGCGTCGAGAACAAGAATTCGTTATGGTTATTAAGTGAGTCAAAAGCAATAAATCGACTACTGCACTTTGGGTAGTCAGCCGCCTTTCTGTCAACGAGACAAATAGTATTCGCGACACAAAAAAGTTTTTTTTCCACAGGACTCTAGTTAAAACTGTTTTTTTTTACTTGTAACTGTGTCAGAGCTTTATTCTTCCTTAGGTCAAAAAACTTTTTCTCCTTTAGAAGAGAAAACTTACGAGAGAAATCCCTGAACCGATCAATTAATTTTAATTTGAAACTATATTCATCATCTACACTCTAATCGGCTATGAATATTCCGAAAAAAATTCAAACCTATCGATTATTCCAGTCGACATATTGCATTTTTACGATATTTTTCAATACAATAACGTGGTCTATCTTAGAAACAACAGGAAAAATTATTTTCGAATTTCGACTCGAAATTTTGCATAGAAATAAGTCTTGACGAGAATAGTTTACTACGAAAGTTTCAGATATTGCCGTTATTTCTATCCCAAGATATAGCCATGGTCTGAGCATGTTTTTTATATCGCTCATATACGCCCGCAGATTTGATTTTCTTGTTTCAAAATATGAGCAGATCAAACGGTTTGATACTTTCACGATTAACTATTCTCGTTAAGATCTATCTCTACGGAAAGTTTAATGTCAACATTCAAAAATAGATTTTCTTTTGGTTCCTAAGGAAGATCATGGCATTGTATTGAAAAATACCGTAAAAATTCAATAATGTATAAACTCGAACTCATTTCCGAATATTCATAATCCATTAGGGTCTACATGATGTACATGTTTTCGGTTCAAAATCAATTAATTAGTTGAGGAATTTCCCTTGTTAGATAAGGCACTACACTCAGTATTTCTTTTAATTCATAGATTCATTCGATAAAAAATTTAAGTAAAAACAACCTGTTGGTTGTTGATTTTCATCATTCTTAATTTGATATTTATCAATTTTAATTAATCTTCTTTTTTTAATACAATGTTCTAACCACATTGGATCAACCAATGGTATATTATATTTTTCAGCAAATAATTTTGTTTCTAAATTTCCATTTTTAAAAATAATATGTGTTGTAGAAGAAACTTGTGGTTGTTCAACAATATTAGCACCATATTTGTTTTCTAATTCATTTCCTAAACGAAGAGATCTATCACAACCATTTTGACTTGAACGATAATCAATAAAAAATTGACATTCTAACCAAATAAAATAAAATAATATTTCAAAAAATAAAGGAACTATTTTTTTTAAAGGTAAACATACGAGAAAATAAAATTACTCGATCAACTTTATTTATGGATGTCATATCTGAAATAAACAAAAGAAAAGAATTAACAAACAAAAAAAAAATTCGAGCACGTATAAATTAAAGAAAAAGAACAAAAATTATATTTGTGAATCTTCTTCATCAGTTGTATCACTAAGTTGAAGATCATCTTCTAAAAAAAAAATAAAACAATTTCAAATAAGAAAAATAAAACAAATCATCAATCTAACCGAGTAATCCATGTGATGAACGTCTTGGTGTTGTATGTGTTTGTACCGGTGCTGGATTCAATGAATATGTCGGAACATTTTCAAATGCATCTGGTGAAGCTTTATATTCGAAAATAAAATTATTAAAAACATGAAAAAATAAAAGAAATAAATTTACATTCGTCATCACTAAGTCGATCATCAGCAGGAGATAATCGTTTGCTTGGCATCGGTTTAACAGGTGCATTAACTATTGGTTTACTAGAATTTGTCACTTTTTGTGTTATTGATTTATTTGTTGTTGTTGTTATTGTTGTTGTTGGTGGTGGTGGCGGTGGTAGTAGTGGTGCTGTTACTGCTGCTACTACTGTTGTTGATGCCACTGTTGTTGTTTTAGTAGGCTTTTTATCTGGCTGAGATTCAGCTATATTTACACGTGGAACTGCAGGTCTTATTGGTTGATTTACAGGACGATTTTCCACTCTGAAACACAAAAATGTTACTTTAATAAATAATAAACGAAAAAAAAAAATAGTTCTTTACCGAACATTTTTTACTCGAACATTTGCTGATAATTTTTCAAGTACTATTTTTCCAGTACGAGGATCAATTATCATTAAGCATTCTTTTGGCGTATATGGTTTTGTACTACCAGAAAATTTTGTTGATTGAGTTAACGAACCCTAGAAAACAAAAAAAGAATATTTTTCGATTAGTGAATTTTCATCACAACTAAGTTAAGTACAACGAATAATCAGCAAAAGAAAAGATGAGCGTAGATATCTGAATATCATAGTGTGGAAGTTAAAAAATTTTGAGCAATCAAATTGCTATAAAGTATCGCTGAATACATGCGTATGCACTCTTCACGGTTTGATAAAAGCATTTGTAACATTATATATGTGGAGAGATGAATGACAATTATGGGACTAATATTTAATGCATGACTAGTGAGCATTTTTTTCAATTGTTGATGTGTCTATCACTTTAGAGTAGCCATCGAGGTTTTACGGAGTATTCATAGAGTATATCCAGTCAGAAATTGGCATATTCATTCAATCGCTGAAATGCTTTGTACACACTAACTAATCGCTTACTAACCAAGAGAGCAGATGTATGTCTCAACTTAGCTAGCATGCTATTGAACGGGTGATCTGAGACAAATAGTCGTTAGTAACTTCTTCGGAGTCATACCACGGTTTGAATATAGTACCTTTTGGATATGTATCGAGTGATACAGTCACTCAACCATTGCAGTCGACCTCTTCATTGGACATCGGGTCTTCAAAAGTTTGTCTAGAAAAACCTTAGCTGTTCGACTGCATTGTCTGTTTTTCTGTTGAACCACACTTTATTAACTAAGCATAGGAGAAGAACAAATTATATATGTATCCAAAACAAATATCTCTCAGTTGAACTCTGTCGAATCCTAACAAATTCAATCAGATCTTATCAAATTTTCGACTCGGTTAAACTGTCGGAATTTAGCAAAAAGTGAATTGTTGAATTATTTTGGATACATCGTTCACTTCTTAAATAAGAGGCCATAGAATTTCTATATGGAAATATTTTGAGAGCGTTGTTCAAACTCACTTAATGTCAAATATATATGGAAATTCGGGAAAAATTGAAACCAGTGTCCTGATCTCCATATGTTTGACTACTCCTTCTCTCGGATGTTCTTTTATGAATGACTGCTAATCATACTTTTCATTTCGTTATTTCAATAATGAAAACAGTTACCACTTTTTTCAGAATTGATAATATTTTAGAACAAGATGTATTATTAATTTATACATTTCCATAAAAAAATATTTTTCACATTCTTGACTATTACTTGATATGGTTCCTTAGTATATACTTTTATACTGGTGAATATTCCTTGAATACACTATAATAATGTTCATCTATATTCGTGTTGAACATCCTGTTTGGCAATATAATCAAGTCTGCAGATTGTTTTATCTTTTTATCATATGAAATCAACATCAATACCTTTTCTTTCGGATAATGAAAATACAAAAAAAATGAATCATGACAAGTATTTTATCGGACATCGAAGCAAAGGAAGCAGCAGCCTTCCTACAACCAAGATGACTCTCTTGGAAATTATGGTTATTGTAACACATAGTACGCATTTGCTGTGTGAAGTTTGGAATAAATCTTTCAGAAGAGATATTATGAATCGAACTTCGATTAAAATTCCTCAGTATGCCACACAAAAATGAAGAAAATTGAAGATTTCATTGTTTTCATATTGATATGATTTTGCACATAAAGAATGTCTAGCAGATTTATAACTCGTTGACTAAATAATCAGTATAAAATATCGAATATTAATTGACATAATCTAACAGCATGAAACAAGTTATTCTAAGATAATTCTATTGATAACAGATATTATTAAAACTTGCTCATAACTTAAACTAACCATATGCTGAAAAATTATTTCTTCACGATAACTATATCGTAAAATTAATTTGACATGCATACTATTTATTAAGATCAATTTAAAATTAAAGCAGATTTTTATTACAATTTATCTTCTTTAATTCTAATTTAACTCCATTTTGAAATAAAAACAATAATTCATCTTCATTTTTCAAAATTCTAACAAATCCTTTATATCAAATGATACTTCTAAAAACTGTTATATAACCAATATTTTTATTTCATAAATCTTCTTTTTCTTCCGACCATAAAAATTAATGATTTAACATTTCATATAAAACTTATTTGTATTTTCAACACTATATATCTAAAAAATAAAAGATAAAATGATCTTACTTCCACATTTGGTAATGTAATTGAAACATCTTGTGTTGGACCTACACTTAACTCAGCTTGTTCAGATTTTGCAACAGATGCTGGTTTGAAATCATCTAAAAATTGTCAAAAGAAAAATTTTAAAATCAAAATCAAAAGAAATAATTAATTTTCTAATACATTTAATTGTATGATAAGCATATTTCGATGAATTTCCATCATTAATTGAATTCCATGTATCACCAAATTCTAAATCATATGCTTTTCCATCCTCCAAATATTCAAGTAAAGGATTTGTATTTGTCATTGAAGCCATTTATTTTAATAATTGAATTAAACAATGAAAGACAAGCAATAGAAAAGTTTCTAACGAATTGAATTTATAAAAATGATTGGTTAATTCTTTAAGCTACTCAAATATTCACATCTATCCTCTAAAATTGAATTCGATTGGTTGCTAACGAGCAATCCGTTGTTTCCTTTTCAAAACATACTGTTAGTTAGTTAGTTAGTTAGCTTTCTTTTTATCACATTAAATACAAAAGAAAAAGAACAACAATGTCGATTATGAACGATACTAATGCTTCATTAATGAGTTCAATATCAACAAATAATTTTTTACGTGATTGTATTGACTTAGCTATTGATGGATTTTTATTTCGTGGTATAACGCCATCCGATCATTATTATCGTTTTTCACAATCATTTCCAAAAGCTTTTACACTTCTAACATCATATCCAAATCCAAATGGATCATCAATAATAATGACACCAAAACAATCTCATCATACATCATCATCATCATCATCGAAACATTCAAATACTCAACATCAACGTACAAATAATGTTCCTCCACTTGATTTATCTTCTATAAGCTCAAATATTATACTTGAGCAACAACCAGTTTCAACAATTATGCCAACAACTAATGTAGGAATTATGATTAAACCAAAAAAACCTATTTATAGTCCAAAAGATGTAAGATTTTATTATAAATTTTTATTAGGTTGATTTTATAGACTTATGACTATCAGCTATGATTGAAGTTTTTTCATTTTATCCTTTTAAATCTTTACATTTTAAGTTTGAAATCTCAATAAGGAGAAATACAACGAAAGCATTACATGATTACATATTAGAAATAATGTATTTCTATAAAATGTGGTGAAAATTCAACAAATTTTATCGATAAGAAAAGAAGCAGTTTAACAATTAATAAAAATTTCTTCGTGAGTAAATGAGAACTAATAAGAAGTCTTCTTGAATAAATTATAATGAATATGTATGAAATCGATCTACTATTGCTTCGAATTCAATTAAATTCAGAGCGAAAATAAAATCATCATGATGAATCATCATATTATCGATACCGGTTAAGATTTGATATAGAGATATGTAGAACAAGCTTCTTTTCATATCCTATTAACTTTTGGTCCAAATCGATGATTCGTACTTAACGATTATCATTATTGTTACAAGTCTAGTCAATATTTATTTCTATTATAGTCCTTCGATGTATTAAAAAGATTGATTTTAAGATGGTTTAAGTGAACACAAAAAATTATTCTATATTGATTAGATGTATGGTGACATTTTCCTACTTCATGTATTTTTTGAAATCTCAAAAAAAAAAAAGATTTTTATTTAAAATAGAATGAATGATTTAAAATTCTTTTGATAAAATTTGACTTTTAATTATGTTCTAGTCAATATCATCATCATCTACAAGTGGTGGTCGAGCAGGTAGTTCACGTCGTCCAGGCTCATCAGGAACAAAAACTCCACTTGTAACATCAAATACTCCTAATACTCCATTATCATCGAATGATCAATCTCCGTCAATACAAACTGTAAATCCAAAACGACCCGTAACAGCGCCAAGTCCTTCATCAGATATTTGGAATTCTCCTCAACAACAATTAAGTCCACTTGAAATCGAAGCACGTGATATTCAAGAACGTATGGGAAAATATCGTTTACGGCATGGTCGTCCACATGATCTTTCACAAATGACGTCAAAACAAATATATGATGAAAAATGTGATATGCAACAAGAGTTATTAAGATTTGAAAACAAATATTCAAAACCAACAACCAGTGAACAAAAACGTATTATGAAACCTTTATATGATTATTATAGACAATTAAAACGTCTTGTTGAAAAACAACAACAACAAACTTAAAAAGAGAAACTAATGTTTCTGTCGTCTATTTGTCTTTGTACATTCTGCGTGTGTGTGGTGGGTGGATGTGTAACCTTTTTTTCTTTCTTTCTGTGTAAGATGAAAAAAAAAACACGAGGCAAGATAATTGCTTCAGTATTACGAAACAATGACATATTGGGAAGAAAAAGAAAGTTAATTTTCAAAAATAAATTTATTTCGAAAGATTTATTCTTAAATATTAATTGACGAAATATTCTTGTTTTTAGATTTTTCCTATTATGGCTACAGCTATGACATCAACTATTGATTTATCATCTCTTTCATTGTACAAATTGAAAAAAAATTCAATTTCTTCTCTCTCGAATCAAATTGAACGACGTCTTGAAGTATTAAATAGACAAAAAGAAAAAAGAGAACAAAAAATATCTCAACTTCGTTTTTCAGCTAACGACAATGAAACAATCGAAAATAATAAGCCTCAATGGCCTCCTCGTCAACATCGCAAAAACACGTCATTAACTTGTCCTATCGGTATGATGCTTGCTGAATGGTTATTTACAGCTCCCGAAGATATTTCATCATGGTTTGCGATACCATGTCCACGTGGTCAACGTTGTCTTGTTGTTGTTCAATCGCATCGAGCACAAGTTTATGGAAAAAATGGTAATCTCATGTGGACAATGTTTACAAAATTACCTAAACAAACAATTCTTTATTGTATATATGATAATCGTTCATCAATTTATCACATAATTGATATAATAATGTGGAACGGACAAGATTATTCTACACAAATTGAATGTCAATGTCGATTTTTTATGTTAACATCATTAAATGGTGATTCAAGATTAAATGAACATTTTCAAATACTTTATCGTACGAATCTTGATGATAAACAAGATTTAATTGAAGCCGAAGATGGTTATTTATTTTATCATCCATTAGGTTTCTATGAACCTGGTTATTCTCCACTTGCTTGTTGGCTTAAACCATTTATGATTGAAGAAATGCTTGAAATAAAATTATCATATCCAATTAATAAACCTGATGGATATACAACAGCACAAGCTTATATGTTCGAAGAACAATCAAATAGAAAAGAACAACAATTTGTTGAAAAATCACACAAAAAAAAGACCAAAAAAAAGGAAGAAGAAAAAGTTGAAGAAGAATTAATGTCTGTAGATTAATAGATTTATTTTTTTGTTTTTTGTTATGTTGTTTTTTTTTTTTTATGAAAGAAAATAATTATTTTGTATCAATTGTTTCTGTATATGCAACTCCATTAGGTGTTAAACGATATTTATACTGTTTTTGATTTGTTGTTGATAAACCATTTGGTACAGATAATGATGTTTGAAGTGTTCCACTTTTTCTATTTGATGTTAATGAAACATTTTTTGATATTGGAGAATTTGTTATCCAAGATTCTTGTTCTAATTCACAACGAATATGACGATGTATATAACTTTCATCAGATATATCTTCATTTTCTTGTTGATCAGAACTTTTTTCAATATTTAATACATTATCAAAATCATTATTTGTTAATATTCGCCAACTAGGTGTTAATATTTCATGAGGAGATGAACTACTAACCAATCCTGTTGTGCCTGCTGTTGATGATATTGATAATGTTGATTGTGGAGAAGCTAATATAATAGAAAAAACAACAACAACATTAATGGTTGTCATTTCATAGTTATTGACATAGATAGAGTTCAAAAGAAGAATTATGTTCATCGTTATATTATATATAACGACAAGAATTAAATTATGAATATTTTGAGACTCCCACAATAAAAGTCAATTTTCGTCTGAAATATCAAAATTGAAATAAATGTATGAAAAGATAGACCGAAGTCTGATCTTTCAGAAACGACATGATTTTGTTGTTCGAAATCTCTTCTTTTACAATGACTTTCGTTACCTTCTTTCTTTTGTTATTTTATTAAAAAGACACTGTAGTCTGACATGCTCTTTCAAAAAAAAAAAAATATATTAAATATTATGGAATAAGAGTCTGCAGAGAATTTTGAATTACCAAATGAGCTATTTTTATCCTTGTCTGTTGAATATTTCGTAAAAAACATTATGGTATAGAACTGAAAATTTCATGCAATTTCAATGCACTTAATCCAAGATCGATTTTTGAGGAGAGTCTTAAATTTTATACTCCAGTTTCAATCTATAAATATTCAGGAAAAATGAAAAAATAGGAGAATTTCATGCCATTAATAAGAGTATTATTTTTTGACTATTGTCTTGGAAATTTTATCAGTTTAAAGTTTCATTAACATCTAAATTTAATTACAAATTTATTATTTTCGTTTCTTAAAAATATCTATTCAATTAGTATCAAGAGAACAAATGTATTAAAGCGAAGAAAAACTCTCATAATTGAAAATCCACTAGACAAACTCAAATAAAAACAGATATCACAATCACATAAAATCTTAGAGACTTCCATTGCTTTCAAAAATCCACACAATAACGTGTAATCTTTTCTAGAACGTTTCATTTATGATCATACTGAAAAAACCTATTGACGTTTATAAAATTTCTAATTTTTCTACCCTTGAATATTATTTTACATTTTGTTTTTCTCTTTGGAAACTTACTTCTACTAGAAGTTAGTGACTTTTTGATTTCTAAATGAAATATGTAAAAGAAAAAAATTTCTCTCAATCACAACACTTTATCTTAAAAATACAACATGAACAAAATTTTCTTCTATGAAGAGATATGATTCACATAATCATTGAGAGAACGTCAGCTAATTTCTATCTTTAAAAGTAATAATTATCGTATCCAAAATTAATCATACATTCAACAGATTATTTCGTTTTCGGAATCTTTTACTTGTTACCTCACTGTAACTAATAAAAACACTACAAAATACTTTCAGCTTTTCACAATCGTAAGGTATAGAATTAATTGAGAAATTTCTGTACAAGTTTGTTTAAGAACTTCAATCAATTAGATATTCATTTTCTATACTAACGACATACAAAGAAACAAAAGTCAAAAGTATAGTTCGATCTTCAACATGTTTCAACTAAATGAGAAATTTTTGCATGTAGAATAAAAAAATTATTTTCACTAATCTGAATTTTTTTATGAATTGATTAACATATATAATAAAATATTGGTTACATTTTATAAATAGAATTTGAACATATTCCACTTGAGAAGTATGTTTTACGATAAGAAACTGATACAAAGAATTATTTTTCTGCAATTTTAAGAGTTTTTCTCTTACTTAAAGAAAAATAAAATGATAGTTATACTACAAAGTATTTTAGATTTTTTAAAAATTCTACATTCAACTCTTTTCAAAGGCAAAACATCAGATTTCCAGACTCTATAATTTTCTTCTTGTTTTAATCATAGACTATCATTAAAGCTACATCCTTTTCAGTTCTTACCATGGATTTTCCACTTAGAAGAACACATTTGGACTGAAATGAGCAAGTGTGAGTAGTCTTCATAGGAAAATGCTTTTGATGAAAATTTCACTTCAATACAGCCACTTCTAGCTTAATCGTAACTAATTTATGACCTTCAGGATAACCTTCGAAGCTCCTTGATTAAAAGAGATATAGAACTTAACATGACTTCAAATTAAAGACGACCTATGCAAGCAGTTTTTGTTCGAATACAAAAAACAATTCATTTTCGTTTATTTTTAAAGAGCATTTTAATTAACTGAATGTTGCAACAAACAACGAATTTTGTCTTTCTCAACATATAAATCAACTAGGAAAAAAAAATCTGATTGAACTAAATTCTATTCTTATCTGAGGAAAATGTTGATTAAATGTGCAACCGTATGAGAAGAGTTTGAGAAAAACTTTCTATATTGTGAATGAGAAAATGTCAACATATTTTTCTATTACAAAAAAATTCAATTTTGACTTTTTTCTTCGAAAAATCAGGTTTTCTAAGGAGAAAAATCTTGATTTAAAATTACCTATTCTTTTGTGTCGTTTATTTGTAAGATCATAATTAGTTGAAATGAAATTACTGTTAGATATATTTCGAGATTCTTCTATTGTTCGTTTAGTATTTTTATTTATATCTCCAACAAGCAGAGATATAGATGATTGTAGTTTTGGCTGTTGTTGTTGTTGCTGTTTTTTCTTTGTTGTTGTTGTTGTCGTTGTAGTAGTTGTTGATGGAATTTTTTTTAATGAATTCGATACATTTAAATTTGAATTATGACCAATATGATCAGCAATTTTTGATAAAGATAAAATAAGATCAGATTCTAGAGACACAAAAATTAATTTATAAAGTATTTTCTATAAAATAAGTAAAAACCTGGTGTAGAATATTGTATATAACTTCTTGAATAGTTATGTTCATTATGAACTTGATAAATATGTTTTAATTTTTTTATTAATTGATTATCAGTATCGTTTTTTCTTTGATAAATTCTACAACGAGCACATGATGAATCATTACGAATTTCTTCGTTTTGTTGTTGTTCTTCTTCTGCTTCTTGTTTTTTTAATAATTCCAATGAATTATCTAACATTTTTAGTCGATGTTCAAACCAAATATTTTCAAGTGAATTAACATCAGAACTAAAACATTAAAAATTTTATTTAAAATATACAAAAACTTCTTTTTTTTTCTTCTATACATTGTTTCATTAATTTTTTTATCTTGATTAATATTTAATTGCTTCATGGTCATTTGTCTTTGTTGAATCCAATGAAGTCGCTTTTTTAAATCATTTATTTGTTTAATTGTTGTAGCTGGATTATAATAACGACTATGTCGAATATTTGATGTTGTCGTTAATTGACCATTATTAACAACTGTATTTAATTCATATGTTAACAATTGTTTTATTGAATTATTAAGAATATTTATTGATTGATTAAATTTATTTTCAGTTGATTTTGATGAATAATATGTTGAAGAATTTATTTGAATTGGTGATGAACTGTTTATTAAACAGATACGATCGAGTAAATCTTCTATGAGACATTTTATTATATCGTTATCAATCATTAAAGAATTTATACACATTTATGACTAGATTTAGACAGACAAGGTTTTTATTCAAATAATCATATATACAAAGACATTTATTAATGAATCATTAACGATGAAATGTTCATTCGTTTGATTATAATAACCAATTAAAATTATCCATAAAGACTTTTAGAAGATAATTAGAGTTTTTTTTTTAATCAATAAAAAAATAAATAGATTTCATGATTCCAATTTAAGAATTTTTCTTATTGCTTCGTCACTGAAAAAAGATGCCGCTAGGATACATCAAATTACTACTACTGTACTATGTAAGTTCGAAATACGCTACAGTCTGATTTATTGTGAATAGTCTTTTAGTTATGTTTTTTGGCACTTCATCGAGCTTGAAATTCTGCCCCTATTGCATTTTGGTCTAAGTAATTCGATAAGAAGAAACAATATGACAATAAAATAGTCCAAAACCCTCTGTGGTTTAATGTAAGGTACGGGTAATTCAAAATTACAGCAGTTTTTGTTTTAGCTTAAACATACATTTCTAGATTAAGTTTTTCACGCTGATCACGAATATGTCATTAGTGTTCGTTTTTGATAAAGTTTTTATGAAGAAAACCTCAAAATACTGGCAGGATGCCACAATCTTCAAAAACAATTTTCTTATGAAGAAACAACCCTCAATTCTTTATCATTTCACTTTTTGTCCTCACCAATATG
>CAJNSZ010000878.1:20678-34797 GCA_905329745.1 Rotaria sp. Silwood2 | reverse complement strand
TGTTGTATTTTATTGTGTAATAGCATGTTCATTATCTTGCAACTAATAAGTAAAGATATACAATCACTGAGAATTGTATTGACCTATGATATGCTTGCAGTACCATTTTCAAGTGTTATTGAAATAACACAAAATATCTTAAGAAGTTCATTACATAAGATATAAAATTGAACATTTCTTGAATCTTATTGTAGTATACACTATTCGAATGTATATAACTTGATGTATATTTTTCTATATTTTTTCATGTTTCGTTAGTTTATGAAAAATATATGGGTGAATCCGTGGGGATTCTACCATTTTCAGGGAAAATTTTTTTTTTCAATTTTAATAGGCTAGTTAGACGGAACGTCGTCGAAAACGATCTGAGGTAATAATTAAAATCTTTTTACTCATGAAAAGTATGGCGATCCAAGTGGTTTTTTTAGGAACATCTCAAGGTATGTATTTCGAGTGTCAATTAAATAGCAGTACAAAGAAAAAGTTGAATATCTCAATTACGGCTCGACCAAACGGGCTCATTTGTTTACCAAGAATAAAGGCATGTTTACACTCCAAATCCATACGGATAAGGTTAGTGAGAACCTTTGTTAAATACCACTATTGACCTCAACAAGAAAAGGAGGTGTGCCAAATTATGGACTGATCGTCCCAAATAGGATAAGCCTAATTTTATTGACCCGATAATCAGCATTGAACCTTGATTATGTTTCATAAGTTTATTCTGTATTTTATCACAACTCAATTTTTTGACTCCTGAGGTCCAGTCAGGTTTCAAGAAAAAGTTTTTGTTGCCGTTCGATCAGAAGTCTTTCTAGTTCGATAGTACTATGTGTGCTGATTATAGATACCATTTTATTTTTCAAAAGTACTCAGATAATAAGAAAGATCTAAAGTACTTTCTGGAAGCCGTAAAACCCAGTTTTTGACTGGAAAGTCCATCAAAATCCGAACTAAGCTAGTCTCAAATAGGCTCATTTGGTAGAGAATTTCATTCTCTATCAGAATCTATAAGAATATCTTAGACATTCGAATTTTTTTCTATCGATAAATTCCAAATACCACCCCAATTGGGTCATATTGACACAAATAATGATTTTTCGAGTCTTTCGAAGTTATAGTTTTTCCGGGTGGACTAGCTTGATTTTCACACTGGATATGCAATTCAATGTGTTCTTTCTGATGAGACCATTTTCAACTTGAAATTCGATGTCTAGTGAGCCCGTTTGGCCGAGCCGTAATTGAGATATTCAACTTTTCTTTGTACTGCTATTTAATGGACACTCGAAATACATACCTTGAGATGTTCCTAAAAACCCACTTGGATCGCCATACTTTTCATGAGAAAAAAGATTTTAATTATTACCTCAGATCGTTTTCGACGACGTTCCGTCTAACTAGCCTATTAAAATTGAAAAAAAAAATTCTCCCCGAAAGTGGTAGAAATCCGATAGATTCACCCATATTGAAATTACTTTCGTGTTCATCATATATTAAGCTCTGCATTAAGCTCTATAGCTTATCTGTAGTCTCCAAAAACTTCTTATTTGCAAATCATTCAAAGATTTCACTATGCTANNTGCCTAAATAAGCTTCAATCGCATTTATCTAAAGAGAAGACAGAATAATTTGAAAAATATATTTTATCG
This sequence comes from Rotaria sp. Silwood2, assembly GCA_905329745.1. Lineage (NCBI taxonomy): Eukaryota > Metazoa > Rotifera > Eurotatoria > Philodinida > Philodinidae > Rotaria > Rotaria sp. Silwood2. The sequence goes on along the minus strand of CAJNSZ010000878.1, from coordinate 33,148 downwards.
ACCTGAATAATATTGACTTGCATTTATCTAAAGAGAAAACAGAGGACAATTTTAAAACTATATTTTTATTTACCTAAATAATATTGAACTGTGTTCATCTAAACAGAAAGAAAAGTGATAATCTAAAAAACTTATTTTTACTTGCCTAAATAATATTGAACATCATTTATCTAAAGAGAGAACATAATAATTTTCAAAATATATTTTGCCTACCTGAATAAATCTGAGTCGCATTTATCTAAAGGGAAAAAGATGATGATTTTCAAAATATATTTTCACTTACTTGAATAGCATCGAAATTCATTTATCTAAATAGAAGACAGAATGATTTTTAAAATATATTTTTACTTGCCTTAATAACATTGAACATGATTTATCTAAAGAGAGAACAAAGGATAATTTTTAAAATATATTTTTATTTACCTAAATAATATTGAACTGCGTTCATCTGAACAGAAAGAAAAATAATAATCTAAAAAACTTATTTTTACTTGCCTAAATAATGTTGAAGTGAATTTATCTAAAGAGAAAAAAATGATAATTTGAACAATTTATTTTTACATCGCCATATAGTGTCCGATTGGATCATGTCTGAACAAAGAAACATAATTGGAACAATACATTGTTTGCTATTGTCTGTTGAAGCGCGAGAATGTTGTTGTATAGAATCTTTTTTAACAAACGAAATAATTCTTATTGTGCATTGAAATGTGAGTTCTACGAAAATTTAGGTTTGCTGTGGCAATTTTAGAATTAACTTTTTTCTAGTATTCAGTTCGAATTTCATTGATAGAGATAAAGATATACAAAATAATGGTGAACAGATCAGTGGCACTTCGAGGACCATATGTGATGCGCAAGAGAAGTTTGATTATTTAACATCAATGAAGTTTTGTTTTTATGGCCATGAAAATAGTGATGTGAATGAATGCGCAAATTTGAGAATAAATATATAAATTAATTATGCTTATATTTCAAATGCTTTTCAATAAAAATAGAAGTATTTCATTCGATCAATTTACAAAAAACAATTACAAGAAAGTATGATTCAATTTGTTCTTCAGTCAAATGCTTCATCTAATGATGATGAACTTTGCTGCTGGTTTTGTTTGTGGATATGGCGAATTTCTTTGATGCTGTCTCGTCGTCGTTCTTCAATCAAGAAATCGGTGAGCTTTCGCCGTAGTAATGATCGATAAAATAAGCCAAAGTTTGTTTCATCTAATCGGAATTTTATTCGAATGGCATCTGACCAAAATGAAAAGAGAAATAATGATAAAGGACAAATGATTTTCCTGCCGGTCAGCAATTTAAATCGTTCTGGATCAAGTGGTTCTCGTTTTAAATGGGATCTACCAGGTGGCAAAATTGAATTTTTAAGTTCATAGCTTGTGTATAGAATTCGTAATAGCTGTCGTGCATAATCAGCATAGTCCGTTGCCATTATGTCAAGTAAATTTTTTTTCATGTAACTGAATGAAAGAGGGAAAAAAGGAATTTATCATTTCTGATGTTGTATATATATCAGAATACTTACTAACTCGGGTGGAAAAAATTGACCTGATTTAGCAGCATATGGTTCGAGAGCATGTCGGTTCTAAAATAGAACAATGGTTGGAATTTATATTGAAAAAAGTTAAAGGAAAAGTAATGTTATTTTTTATCCGCATAAAACGACAAGGTTTCATTAGGTAACTCTCTGTTAAAGATATTCGGTTAAAATGAGGTGGATATACCTTGAACTTAGCTATCTACTAATACTTCGCATTCCTAGTGAAGTTTCCCGGTTCATTAAGTCATCTTTTAGATAAGGGACGGCTATAAGATTGGCTAACTTACAATGTTGGTCATTGAAGCCAATCGATCAATTTTGTTTGATAATCGTTCGATTTGTTGATGAAGTTTTGATGAGTTAATTATATCTGGTACTGAATTGGAATCTAAATGAGAAGAGACAAGAATGAAATGATGTCGCAGATAAAACATGAGGACTCACTAATTTTATTTGCTGATTTAGTTTTTTCATTCATATCAATGCTATCGTTGATTTCAACTTCGTCGTCATTTTTGTCTAAAACTGTAACAGTAAAATTAGTACGCAGAAAGCATAGTTTAGACTCACATGAAGATGTTAAATGACGGTTAGTATAGTTTTTCTTCGATGTTACAATCATCTTTTTCAATTGCACTTCCTTTGAGCTTTTACGATGTCGTTTACGAGAATCAAAAAAATTATCTTCTTCAAAATCACTAGCTGTTGTTTCATCAATGGAAAACATTATAATATGAGCTATGCTTGAATAAGAAAGACAAATATAGCATTCAACTAGAACACAACTAATTTGAGAATAATGTGGGAGAAAAAAACAAAAATATTGAAGATAACAACTAAAAGAACATTTTACATTTATTTTTTCTATAATAATTACGAGATTCACTCGTGCTAATGATTTATATTGAGTAAAAGGTGATAGATTTTAATGGTTAACAAACAGCAAAGTATTGAATGCTCAACAATATTCACTGAAGAAACAAACGTTCAATTCAAATGGTCCTCATTAAACAAAAAAAGAAATGACTCAGACGAATGAAATAAGACTGGTTTTACATACCAAAACATCGACCTGAAGAGGAGAAAATAATTCTAGGAAGAAAATAATCGAATGTCGTATAGTTCAGAAAAAAGTGATTGTATTAATAGTAATCATAATACAAAAAAAGAACAATAGCCTGATTTAAATTATTGTCGTGACTTAAGGGCACGTCCCTTTTTCCTTAACCCGAAAATTCACTGTTTGGAACTTAGATTTTTTCTACATAAAAAGGCTTTCAAAAGTCTTCTATCGCAAGGCATATACACGACAAATTTTGCCAATTCTCGACAAAAATTGTGTATGAATATGTTTGTATAATAATGTAGAAATTGAAAATTTTGACTGTCATTGGATTGAAGTAAATTATCAAGTATTCCTAATTCATTTTCATCGGAATCTGATGAATCACAATATGAATTTAAATCTGACTCAACATTTGTTGAACTATCATCAACTTGAAAAACATCAAAATCAATATTAATATCAGTAATTGGATTTGTATCGGTTGACTCAACATTCATCAACTCTATGTTGCCAATAGATTCTTCTTCAACCTGAGAAATATATATTGTTGGAGACTGGTTTGAAGTTGATAATGAAGATTTCTCGTTTACGTTTCGACGACGACGAGCGTTGTCTAAAGCTCGTCTGCGTTACGAACGTTGTTCAGTTTGTTCTAAAGCAACTCGAAGGTTTTGATACATATTCAAAATTGTGCAGCACTGTTAATGACAAATAGTGAAAGTGAAAATATCTAGATGACAGAATTTTGATAAAAGATTCAAAAAAAAAATATTTAGAGCATTCAGTTAAAAAAGTTTGACGTTCATGCTTTGCATGACTATATAACATAGAACTACTTAATAGCAATTGATTCACAGGTATAGAAAAAGAGAAAATGTCAGATCAGAATGCGCCATGAATCATGAATTCAAAACAATCACTATAGTGGTTATAATTACTTAATAAAGTAAACAACTGTAGAAAGACAAAAAAGATCCTTGAAATCAGTAATTGATATATTGATAATCTGAGTGCAAAGAGAAAAAGAATATAATAAACATAGAAAATTTAAAAACTTCCTGCATACTCAAATCATTTCAGGATTAAACCTAGAAGTATAATTTAGCTATGAAACATTCGAATTCATTTTAGTTTTACACATAAGCCACGAAGTAACTTTATTATTTATTTTGTTTAATATTTGTTCACATATTTCTGTATTTTATATTCTTTATCTGATTATCTTCTCTCTTATGTTTTCTCTCTATAATATTTTTTTATTCCTTTGTCCGATAGCCAGACATTTCTATTGATCATTCTTTGTACCAGTTAATATTACATCATAAATAAACGATCACATGTTTCATGATATAACGCCCTCTAAAAAGTTAATGGAAAATCAGGTCGCAACAGAATCCATGGAAGTAAACGACCAAATTACGATCGTATACGGCCATCGTTTACGACTAATGGGCATCAGAGTCGTAAACGACTGCCGTTTAAGCTCGTATTTCATCGTATACGCTGATCGGTTACGATGACCGTGTACGACGGGCGTTTTCTACCGTATTACGCCGTGTACGGTCGTATACCATCGTAGGTTTTCGACCTGGGGTTGTATCTTGTTCATGAGGAATTTGTGCATAATTATCGTGTTGAATGTGTTCCGAATTTGATTGTTGTTGATCTAAAAGATACTTACTATAATCTAATGCAGGTAATTGATCATCTAATTCATCAAGTTCAGGGTTTGATAATGAATTTCGATGAGTTTCTTTCGCATTAATTGATGCATCATTAGTAATATCAGAATCTGTTGAATGAACACTTTCATCAGTAAATATTAATGGCGATGTAAGATGTTCGACATTGTTTGTTGTCAAATGATTTTTAACTTCAGATTTACTTGTCGACATTTGATTTTGTCTTTAATTCCCTTGCTTTTTCGATTCTCTTCTTACCGTTTTTATATCACATAAAAATGAATCATTAATGAATCATTATAAATAAACAAGAATCATTCAGGTGTGTCTGAATATTAACTTACGACCTGCATGAATATTTGCGTTAGCAAAAGTTAATCACGTAAATGTGTAAAAATTACTAATGATGAATAAAAAACACAGTAAACTATGTGAATGTTTTCAAGCAACTTCTTTTGATGAGAAAGCTCTTGAACAGATATTGAAGTAAGATGCAGAAAATGTAAAAATCGACTGAACTTTTTCTCGTTCGTTTACATATGGTTTCATAGAAGTTACAATACTGATCACGAATATACAATTTTTATTTCGAATAGAACATCGTTTGGCTGGAGAAAATCTTAAAGAACTTGAATATCTAAAAAATTCGCTTGTTGTGAACTTCAGTGCTAAATGACGTAGTCAATTTTCAATTAAATCTTTTTCTTTCTTGTAATTTAGCATATTTGACTTCATATGGATTATAACTCTGAGATTATCAGAAGTTATTAAAAGATGATTAAGAAAATAACGTCTGATTCAAAATCCATACTAATGTTCCTGTCTTGGAAGTTGGCTCATATTGGATGGGTGTGGATGTGGAAGCGAGTGTATTGTTGAAAAGAAAGTCTACGTCATAACGTCGCGTCTTCATACTTGAAGTCCTCTATATACGTCAAGATATTTCGTGGTGTTTTTTTTTCATATGAGCAGCTGCTTTGTGGTAGAAATGTTTTTAGATTACAAACGAACTATTATGCTAGAAATCAGTACTGTTGCATCAATACAATATTATTTACATTACCAATACCATAGCTTTCGTAGATCAACTGATCGCTGATTATCTCACCTGTAACGTGAATACAGGATACATAAGAGAATTAGAATGAAGAGCAGAAAACCATCTTTATCTTCAGTTTAAGTTACTCGACTTCATTTTCCATTCAACCCCTGGAAAATATTTTCTGTGATAATTGACGATGACACAAACATATATAATACGAATTATTTTTATGTTGAACGAAATTGTTTTCTAATCGTTCTGAGAAGAATAGTTGATAGTTTGGAATTATTAAACTAGATAACAAATATTTCAATCAAACTAGTTATACTTCATAAATTAATACTCTTTCATAGCTAATTATGAATTTCCTTCTTATAGAGAGGATTTTTATATTAGTATTTCTTTTTTCTTGAAAAGAATTACAACCTCATCATCATAAATTTAACGAGATTCTTTCTTTTTCTATCCACTCCAAATACAATATCTGGACAGTTGCATGAATAAGAACAAAATTGTAAGATCATCCATGGAAAGATAGAGAATGATAGATTCTTGTTCAATTATTTTGCTCTCTCTACTAATGTAACTTTTGTCAACTGTGTACAAGATCAAAAATTTCTAACTAGTTAATATAAACACAAATTCTTTTATTTTTCTAAAAGAATTCCCGAATACTTTGCAGCAGCAAACAATGAATTATCAGATTGTACACATTTCAAGAAAACAGTTGATGAGCATTATTTCGAGATGTTGTAGTCGATGTAGATGTTGATATAACTGATGTAGTTTCAGTAATTGTAGTAGTGGTTGATGTGCTTGTGATGGTTGTCAATTTATTTGTAGTGCTTGTCGATGCACTTGTATAGTTAGTATGAAAGAACTAGGGTGTGGGTATGGGTGTTTGTACTCAAGTTATTCACACCTACACTGATCCCCCCACACCCTTCAATTGCTTTCTCTATATATAGAGTAAATTATCTTTGCAATAAAGGGGGAAATAGTGAAATACACTAGTTGGTGCTAATATCTTACAATTTCACGTGGGGAATATACCTCACAGTACGTCAAGATGCAGGGCACCACATAGCCCTTTTTTGACAATAAGCTTTTTATTATCATATAATATTGCACTTGTATGGAAAAAAATATTTTTTCGTTTTTTTTCAGTGAGAAAGCTCATGATTCCTTTTTTCCGCTCAAAGAAGAAGAATTTTAAAAAAAGAGCTCGGTGGCACCCTCCATCCTGGATATGGGTGTAGTTTTATGTGGTATGGTTCTTTTCTAAATTCTTTGACACCCATGCCACACACTCTAAACCCACATTAGTAAGTTCATTTTTTACAACAAAATATGCATTTCATTCTTCTCAAAGATTAGAATTGATTACTGTGGCAGCAATTACAGTTACGTCGACACGAAGAGATTTAGCTTGAAAATAGTATTTATCAATGAGAGCTCCATATAAGTTAATTTTTGATTAACAAAACTGTACTAGTACGGATAGGATCACATGTTTCATTCACTGTTATCAAACGATTCTGAACGATCGTGTAGCTAAAATTTATATAACGACTGATATTCGATTTAGAGTTTTATTAGCTGCTCGTTCTTTGAGGAAGCATATCCAAACAATATTGCAGTCAGTGAATCTTTGTTTTGTGTCTATCATACCTAGAATTACTGTTGTGAACGATGAATTTTAATCATTACTGTTACTATGAAGACTGTTCATTAGCACGTTCTTCTAATAACAGATTCGTCTAGAAGAGGATGGCTGTCGATCAATGGAAAACCAACACCCACACCCGCATCCCTTAGTTATTTGAGTTGTTGCATAAATAATAATTATACCCTATCCTAGTTGTCTCATCACTCTTTGTCTGTAGTTCCAATGGCCTTGCAACTATGAAATTGATGAGTATCAAATAGTTGAAGTGAAATTCTTGAAAAGACCCATTGCTGATTTCGTTCGTTCATCAGCTAATTATCTGACTCATAGAAAAATCGATTGGCATAGTTATTGAGACTCTTTGGTATGCGTCATAAGATCTTGTTGGTGATATAAAGAATTCAGACAATGGAAATACTGACAACTGAGTGCTGGCATTAATTATGATAAAAATTCAAGGATTTTTTTGCAAATTAACAGTTCTGAAAGCGAGCAAAATCATAAAGCAACTCATGGATGACTATATGATGTACTATCTATCAATGTCCAATGTACTACAGACACACATACACGGTCCTTGAAACGCATTTTCAAACTATTATATATTACAAAGCATGATTAAATGAAGACAAACTAAAAGCATGTTGCCAAGTGACAGTGGTCACGAACATAGCAGTTATTTTAAAGATATAAGTGATCGATTGTTTCTCGTGAAGAACAAATAGATGGGTTTTACATTTAATACAAGACAACATATTATAATTGCAAATATTGAACCTTTTTCTATTTCACTTGATTTCATACAAAAGAAAGAGACATTAAACCTCAAATCATTCTATATCAATCGCTACAATCAAATCTTGGTATTTAAACATGTACCATTGTATTTCTATTCGATATCGACAAGAAGACTAATTAAGTCGATTACATTAGTGTTAATGAATGTAGACAGATCAGGGTGGCCAGATCAAAAATTTAAAAATCAGAAATTTTTTTTTCAAAATCAGAAACGATCAGAAATTTTTTATGCAAAATCAGAAATTAATCAGAAAGAGCAATTTTTTGAAACTAGTTCATATTATATTAAGACACTGACATCCATGTTCTACTGGGTTTCTCGTCATTGACTTATACTTTTTTTTCAACGGTGTTTCACTGTTAAGAACGACAATATAATGAATATAGCGTTCAGCTAATACAAAAACTAAGAAAATACACTTACGAAGGAAGGTTCCCAAGTGATTCATCGCTTTTAAGTCCGAACTCTATGAATGATGCATGCCATAGCGAGCTATGAATACTGTGAAAAGAGCTTCGGCTGATAGCTTGTTGCTTTCAAGATGCTGCATTTTTATGGTATTCTTTTTAGCCCAATGCCGTGGTTCCCTCAGAAACACGAGAAACACTGAATTGAATATCGAATTTCGACTTGAAACTTTGCTCAGACAGTTCTAAATAACAATCGTTTATTGTGAAAGTTTCAACTTTTTCGAATGCTCCTATTCTGAAATAAGAACATTGGGATCTGCCGGTATATGAAAGATGCCAAAAACATGTTATTACCATAGTCGTATCTGAGGATAGAAACAACGAAAACAAATGAAACTTTCACAAAAAACCACACTCATTAACTTCTGTCTCTGTGCAAAGTTTCAAGTGGAAATTCGAAATTTAGTTTTTCTTATGTTTCTGAGGGGATCACAGCATTGGGCTAAAAAAATAGCGTAAAAAAGCAGTATCTTGACAGCAGCAAGCTATCAGCTTGAACTTTTTTCGAAGTATTAGTACCTCGTTATAACATACATGATGCACGCAGTCCCAACTTAAAATCGATGAATTACTTGGGAACCTTTCCTCGTCAGAAACTATCAATGATCAATAGAGAAAAAAGGTTGCGCAGTATCGATCTATTATAGTAATGGGGTAAATCTTACCTAATTTCACTAACAAAGCTATAATCTGAAAAAGTTTACAATTCGGAAAAAATCAAAAATGTGTTCAAATTTCAGAAACTTTCCCTATTTTTCAAAAGATCTGGCCACCCTGGTTACAATTGTCATGTAGTACGATCTCGTTAATCCGAAGTAAATAAAGACAAGAATAGTTCATCAATGCACGTTTCAACTCAGAATGACAAATCAAGCGAGAAATCAGAGTGAAGAGGATTCACTTGACTATTTACGTTCTTTGATCTTTTATTCGCTGAAATCTGTCCATTTGTTGAACTGTATTATCATTTTATGTAGATAGGTGTTATGTGGCTATGTCCTATCAATAGTAATAATTCGGGCCTTCATATGAGAACGAACTAGCACGTTTGAAACAGCAAAAATGAAAGTCAGGAAAATCAGAAAAAATCAGAAAGCAGAAAGCCGTCAGAAAAAGTGTTCAAAATCAGAAAATTTCTGAAAAATCAGAAGATCTGGCCACCTTGAGATAGATTCATGCTCGACTACATATATAGACTGAACAACATCCATAAGATATATCCGATAATATCCTTGAGCATATGAGTATATAAACAGAATTACTAGAGTCATCATGTTTTATTTACACTTGAATCACCGTTACATCAATCTCATCAAGTCGAACAGAATAAGGTCTAGTACGTTACTTGTTCATTCATCCAAGTTCTTCGGGGCGAAGCCACTTCTATAAACTCTATTCAATCTTAACCGCATATTCTTGTCCGACTACTTGTATTAACTCATATATCACAATCGATCTGTCTGATACAATTTTCTAATTTTAGACCTTGAAACAAATAAGTCAAAGACCAGTGAATATTACATAATTCGAACATCTTTCACGAAAGATTTTCTCACACCGGTATAGTCTAATGGTAGGATAAGAGACCTTCAATCTCTCAGTCTGGGTTCAAGTCCCAGTACCGGTAATGATTTCTTTTTCGTTTGACTGTTTGATTTATTTCATCATTACTAACAGGTAATTTCGCAATTTCAAATGCTCTTTACAAACATTGTTTGATTCTCTTTGACAATAAAGAACGACAAAAAACACAACAACAATAACTTATGAATATTTGAAGAGCAACATATTTTTCTATTTTTATTGTTTAGAATTCGACTTTATTGAATAGTATCTAACTTGCATGTATCTTTTGATATTTCCAGTAGCATATTTAATTTTATTAATAAAACCAAACATGTGAAAACACTTTGAACTCTTAATTTCTATTTTAGCTTTCATTTCTGTAGGTCATTCTATTTAAATAACAACACATGTTAGAGTCGAATCTGTTTTTTTGTTCATTTGATTATTTTCAAACCTTGAATAAATGATTTGAACAGACTCACATTTATTAATATTATGGATTCGATATTATTATATTGTTAGCATAACAATGAAATGAAACAGTGATCTTATTCAAGACAATGATTTTCAACAAAAAAGAAAAAGTTCTCCATTCGATTATGATCGATTTGTAAAAGATTTCTATTCATCACATTTATCAGCTATTGAATCGTATAAACCGCATTCGAAGGAAACCGTATACATTGAAATTCTTGTGTAAAAAATGAATAAGTGACATATTGTTTTCAGTATAGAAGGTTGCAGTTATCGAGAATATAGCTTTCTGAATTAATCGATATAAAATTCTAGTAGTTTTGCATTTTAATAATTCAACAAAAAATATAGTGGACTTTACTTTTTAATGTCATATCTGTGACGATCGGTAAGAAAACTGAGCAAAGTTATACATTTTTTTTAAAGGTTTTCCACTTCTACAATAGAGAAATTGCTATAAGCATAAGTTTTAGTGAACAATCTGTCTGATTTCTATTCATTGTTAAGAAGCTTTTTAATAAAAAAATATACTTTAAGCAAGGAAAAAAACATCATTTTGCTAATGAAAAAAAGAATATTGAAATCAAAATAATACAATGAATTTGATTTTTCATTGAAATAATGCTAATGTTTTGATTGTCAATAATAAATAACACTTAAGAGTATGAGTTTATTGATTATCGTTTTTAGATATTATTTAAAAATTAAGATCAATGAAATTGTGTTTTTGGTTACTACTAGTTTAATTCAATATATAGCATGCAATAAAACTAATATTATCGTAATATCATTTATTACAATTTCTCATCTTCCTTTGACAATAAATTCTCCTACTTTCTTGTATCAAATTATCAAGCCATATACTCTTTTTCATTTACGATTCTTTGAACTAGGTAGATTCCTATTAGACGATATGACGCAATCAATAGGATCGACGCTATACTCTTGCTACAGAATAAGTCTAAAACAATTACTCAATACTAAAAGCATAATACTTATTTCTGAAGTATTGCTCATTTAACAATGAACTATAACTCTCTTATACAGGGTGTCCCAAAATTTTCTTCCTTAACATCTTTTCATACATTTTCACCATTTGATTCAACTTTCTCAACTATCTTTTTTAATGATAGATCCATACACCGAATTTTTAATTACATGAGCAAATCTCAAAAGTACCCTTGAAAGTTATCTGATCTAATCGAAATACAAAAATTTAGCCTTTCTTCTATGTGTAAACGGACATTATACAATGGTTCTCGTTTCATTTTCTTAGATGATATTCACACTCACACCATCTGTATAAGTGAATGCAGACAACTGGCACTATTGGGCCCAAAATGAGCCGTGTATTATTTCAATGCTGTATTACATGCAATAAAAACCTACTATACGATGTCTCATATCAGGAAAACAATTTCTTGCGTCATTTTTTAATATTTCAAGCACTGATCAGTGTGGCACAACGATTCGTGCACAAAAAAGTCTGATCATGTCCGAAAGATTCTTTTACCCGACTTCATAGAAGATAAAAAATTATTTGAAAAGGGAATTTCCAACCATATAGAGCATTAGTATTTGATTGATGGGTTTCATGATTAGTACTTTAGAAAAAATGAACCGATTTCATGAACTTCACAGTTTTTTAGACTTAATGTCATCGAATTTATTTTGATAAGAATCTATGGGGGTGGGTGTTGCTGTAGGCATCGATCTTCTCTTCATATCCATATCGCACCCACACCCTCAAGTTTTAGGAGAAACGACTTCCTTGGATAGTTGGATGTTTAGACATACAGTCATGACTCGTTTTTAGACAGTTCCATCAAAATCCATCCCTCGTCAATTGTTTTTGCTTTTTGAAGTACATATAACACTCGGATTTAAATCCGATGTTTCCACATTTATTTATGAACAGTTTCTAGTTATCACACTTAGAAAATAATCTCTTCAAAAAAATACTCATGCTGAATCGATTAAGTCTTGGGTGTGGGTTTCCGTAACGAGAAAGTCAGACCCACATCCACACCCACACCCACACACCCTAGCATACGAAATATGGATATTACTTGAGCTGCATGAGGTTGAAAAAGATAGTTATTTTGATCTTCCAAGCCTTCAGCTTCAAAATAATGATCTGCTTTTTGAAG
>CAJNSZ010000877.1:24562-40646 GCA_905329745.1 Rotaria sp. Silwood2 | reverse complement strand
ATATTTTTTCCCTTCTATTTATATTATTCTAAGAAACTACATCTGTTAGGGTCCTTGCCCACCTTTACTTTTATTACACGACAATAATGACTCTGTTAGTAAACAAACATATGTATATATCTTAGAGAAGGAGGAACGAGAACAAAGTGAAGGATCGTCCATCTATATCATAGATGGCGATCCTGACAACATCCACCATTCTAGTTTCAAATAGATAAGAATCATGAAGAAATTATCTCTAGGCCAAAGTTGACCAGCCAACGACGAAAGATCAGGAAATGTCTGAAATCTTGAGATTTTGAACAAAAATTTTCTCAATCAAAGCCTCAAATAAAATGAAATAGGTATAAAACAGTTAGCGCCATAATAAAATGTCAAACGTACAGGTTTGATGCGGTTTAGAATAAGAGAAAACATATTTTTTGCCAAGGGGGGCTATAATTATGTTACAGGCATTTTTTGAAATTTTCTACTTTTTTCTTCAAATAGCAAGAAACGAAAGGTGGGTGGGTGAGTGTCAGATAGTACTTGTAAAGTCTCACATACGTATGCCAGTTGTAGATCAATGTCATTCGTTGTTGAAGTAAAGTAAACGTTTTTGTAGGTATATCTGAGGGGGGGCTATAATTTTGATATACCCTGTATTTTCACCTGTCTCATCCTTTCCTTTTGGACAATTTTGACGTCCATTCCCAATTGCTGCGGGCAACAGACACTTGGTTGGATCTGACATACACATAAATCGATTTGAATCGTTCAGGTGACATGTAGGAAATGATTCATCTTCATTATAAAAACAATCTCTGAATCCATCACCAACACGATTATATGAAATGCATTTTAAAGATTGATTACAATGAAAATAAGATGAATTTTCACATGACTTTTCATTACTGGTAGTCGAACATTGAGAATAAATGAACGAAAACTTTATGTTACCTGTTCAAGAGTGGGAACTGGGAAGAATTTATATGTTTTTGCACAAGATGCAAAAACCAAAAACATTGTGTATCCAACAGCTTTACAATAAAAACTCTATTTCATTATTGTTTTACTAAAAAAGTTCATAAATAAAAATTAAATAGAAAAAAATTTTCAAGAATGTTTAAAATATTAATTACTAAAAGTTGAAAACGGTAAAATCTAAGCGTATGTTACTATCTTGCAGATTAAGAACCTTAAAAGATCGAGAAAATGTCGTTTTCTAACAAGCAGATTATATCCAATCTCATTATCTCAATCACTATCAGGTACCTCCACTAGTAATTTAATAAAAATACAAAAGAATATAGAAAAACAATTTTCGTCATTTTGCAACACTATATTTTTATCGATCGAGAACGATTTTCAAGCAACAAATCATACTTGAAAATTGGTTGTGGTACATCCAAGTGATAACTTTCAACTAATTCTAAATCGTCCTTGTATATAATTAGTATACTAATAAGTTCAATACTAGCATGAAAGATGAAAGAGATGATCGAAGTAGCAGTTTGTAGAAAAAAAATTGCAACCCAAAATGTTCATAGGGTGTAAGTTGACATCACCGTATGAGAGATAGAATCTATCGACATAAAAAATGTATGTTGTAAAAGATAATGTCAAAAAGAAGAATGCAAGATGCAAACAGATGTTACTTTTATTTGAAATTGCAGTATTGACATAAAAACTATTAACAAGATTAAATAAGTTTTAGGACAAAAATACGACTCGTTGATATAGATTTCCAAATATAAGAACAACTACATAAAAATCTAACAACTATAAATGAACTATTTACATTCATCAGAAAGTATAAAAGATAAAATAATATTCTCATATTATATTTTAATTATTTGTTGTTTTCTTTGCATAAAATAATCCGTATTTATTATACATTATTCAAACGCAAAAACTGAAATAAATAATATCAAATATTATCACATTTTTATGTAAGTAGTTTTAGACACCATGAGACATATCAATCTTTCATTTAACTTTGATTTTTATGAGGAAGTTTTTTAGAGTCCAATCTTGATGAAAATTTTAGAATAGATACGGTTTGTGCCGTAATGTCTATGCTGAAGTTTTTCGATTTTTTTCTCATATAATTAGAAAGATATTTGCTAATTACTAGTTAGTTCATAGTCACTTGGAAGAGCCAACATTTTTGCATCTATCTATACTAAAAGAACTTATACGTAACAAAAAAAAACTCTTATAAAGAATCAAAGTTAAATGAAAGATTGATATGTCTCATGGTGTCTAAAACTACTTACATAAAAATGTGATAATATTTGATATTATTTATTTCAGTTTTTGCGTTTGAATAATGTATAATAAANTCCAATAAAGGTATCTTTCAAATACGATATAATTGCTGCTCGGAAACAATAATTATTTCAATTCATATAACTCGTTTCTGGAAATTATGGTTATGGATAAAGTCAAAATATTGTCTTTTACCGATATATAGAATCAGCTTTAGTCTTGCGATCGAGATCAAAACTAATACCATTCATTGACTAAAGTATATCGATAATCAATACATATGTTTTTATCTTGCTAGAAAAAACTGCTCGATTGTCATTTATTTCGCAATGTTACTCAATTTGAAGTTCGAATCAACACTAAATCATTAATTGACTCTTTTCATTATTTATCGTCACTTATTGATTTTTCACATGTCGTAGCAGTTAAGCTGGATAGTATTTCGAACACTTGAATAAGCGCTAGAAATTTTGGTTAACAATCATTTCATCTTCTACCATTCGGAAGAAGCAATGATGCTGACAACAGCGAATGCAACATCAATATTGAAAAAGTTTGTTCAATGATACCTCGCCATGTTACACAGCTAGATGTGACAGTAAAAAATGTTGACGAAATGATCACGGTTTTCACACGACTTAATCACTTGTGCACTGTCCTATTTCGATTCGTAATGCATTTTCCAGGTCGTCCTCAAGAAACTATTGCATGGCTACAAAATAAGTCAATAGATTTCACGTATTATTATGAATTCAGTTATCTGTCCATATTACTCGACAAAACGATGACTCATCGTCACCCGCTAACAATGACACCTCCTTATAAACGTGCGGAGATACTTCATCGTTACGATGATTGTTGAGAATTTTGAAATAAAAATTCTATGACCATAGATGTCAATAAAAACAAAGAAAACTAGCCAAGATTAGAAAAGTCGTAATTAACGCAAAACTCACTAGAACAAATATGTTCTATGTGATATAATCAGCTACCACAATCGACAAAATAGCAATCATTGCACCTATTGCTTTCCAATCTACTGACTGCATTTCGCATTCGTTCATTTGGGAGTAGTTTGCTTGCCATTCTATCCATGAATTCGCGTAAAATTCTTGTAGTGAATGAGTACAATGTGATCGAAGTCGTCTCTTTTAAAGCAATCGATCTTTTACAAAGCCCAATAGTCTCAGTATAAACATTGTCAATGGAAAATAGAAATATATAAGTCGTTGCCATATGGACCATGGATCATCATAGGGATTATGATGATCATGAGTTTGTGCCACAAATAACCAATAATTGATAAAATACATCAAGCAGAAGATAAGAACAAGGACTGGTGTCGTTTTAATATCTCGTTTAGTATTAGCGTGGAGCAAAGAAATGCTCGATTAAACTATACCAAAATGGCATCCAGTACATAAACCATATTGAGTCGTTATGGTTAGGATAATGCTTGCTATTTTTTCAATTAATAAAGAATAGCAAATAAAAAAAGAATCCCATTAAAACGTTTGTGCAAAAATATCAAACAAAAAAATCGATCAAGGTGGATTTTCAATTGTTTGATGACAAAATCATTAACATCTCTTAAAATAAGAATGATATCAAATAAAAGTCTGCCAACATGTACAATGCTAAAACTGATAAAATGCATGTTGCCACATATCAAAAACGCCAACCCGGACCTATGGGTTCTGAGTCTAAGGTGTAGATATTACCATTTGGTGATTGAAACGAAGAAACCGAGACGACTAATTGAAATGACAATATATCCCTGTAGTAAATAACATGAAGTAAATGGAACCATATAGGATAAGTTCGATGCAATCTCATCATTCGTATACTATTATTCAATAAGAATGTTTTTACATGCAAAACATACGTAGATATATTTGATAGAATCTAAATGAAACAAATTATGAAGTAAAAGACCGTGATTTTTAACATATTTCTTTTCATATGCAAGAATAATCAGGATTTCTAACATAAATTCAACTATCCTAAGAAAATATTCTCTTTCTGACAGCAAATTCTATTACATAATCAATTATGGATATACAAAATATATCAAAATAACAAAAAATATTTTCCCAGTGTATCGCAAAATGCCATTAAAGTTGTTGTTCTAAAGGATCTTTTCTTATTTACAGATGCTTCCAAATGAGTAATTTTTTACTTTGTTTCGTGCTCTTCGGGTGTGACTATGATTGAAACGTCACCCATACTCACATCCTCGCCTCGGATTTTATGTAAAAACAGATATTTTCTTATGCATGTTTTAGCCTCATTTAAAAATTACTATTTCTTTTATTTCATAAGAGTACACAGAAGTATCCCGAGCGGCGAAAGTACCTCAATATTGAGAAGTTTTCATTCTTTTCCAGCAAAACTCCAGGATTTTCCCGTTTCTTTGCTCATGAATTTTCAAAAAATTGCTCGATCGTTCCAAGTTTTGATCAATTTTAGCAAAACTTTTCTTATCGATCTCGTAATTCATAGATATCCCAAATTTTTGTGACTTCGGCGCACATCTGAGATCAGAAAAGGTACATAGTATCTGGAAAGTCATTCACCAAAAAATGAAAAATTCATGTTTCCATCACGGTTCTATTGGATGAACTATTTTTCGTAATGTAGGTGAAGGACAGTTCGAAATTTTTATTCAATAATATGAATTTCTCAAATACTCTTACAAAGTAATGCATTCAGGTTCAATGCGCTACTAGATTTCTTTTTCGAGGTACTAAAGAACAATATTTAGGACTACGTTGAATTTATTGCATTTTATCTTATTAATGCGCATTTTCCATCATTCAGGCCTATTTTTTTTTCATAAACATCAAAATGGAAAATATTCAAGAAGCAGTCTTAAAATATCATTTTCTTGCATCTCGTAAAAGGACTTTTTTGTGTATTGCACCAGAACGTGTTACTTATAAGTATATTTGAGATGCCTATACTACTGAATGAAAACTTCGAACAGTCCTCTACCATTAGTACAAAAACCAGTTCATCCAATAGAACTATGACCGAAATATAAAGTTCTCTTTTTAGTCAATGAGTTTCTAGACATTTTATACTTTTTATTTATATGAATAGTTTGAATAGAACAAAAAACAAAAATAGATAATGAGACCAGAATGAAAAGCTATGCATTGTTAATCTCGTTCATAGAGTCAATTAAAGTGAATGTTACAAAACTGTGAATAACCGTTATACAGGCCATTCCATTTATTTTGAAACAATTTCAATCGAGTTTTTCTTCGTCAATGACTGACTGAGATCCGATGATTTTCATATCACTCAGCGTCACACTCATTGTAGATGTTGTTATAACATTATTAGTTTAGATACATAAATGTCTGGTAATAAAACATCTAACAACATCGAAAGGTATGTAAAATATCTTTTGACAGAATAATATTTATACTTAGTGAAATACGAATAGTTATCCGAAATATGTTTGTATATATCAAAAAGTACTATCAGGTATGTCTCTAAAAAGGTTGAAAAATAGCCATAGTCAGCTTCATTAAACCATAAAAGTCCAAAACTTTATGGTCCATGTCATGTAACAACACGTCTAATTGGCTGGCGGTAATATATGACATATAGACTAAAAACATTTTTGTGCTATTTAGTTAATTGTTACAAGACATTGTTTTAGTGTTAGTACAGCTGTTTGTATTATTCTTGACACAGATCATGCAAAGAACCGTGAAGAAAAACTTAGTAGATCGCTGATATTCATCTCTCATTGTAAAAGAAACAATCTTAGTGCTCAAGGCGTGTGACATTGATTACGCGTTATGATCTACAATATGATGTGAGAACCGGCCAGGCATAGTTTCAAACGTAACTAGAGCTGCTTTTCAACCTTTTTAGAGACATGCCTGATAGTACTTTTTGATATATACAAACATATTTCGGACAACTCTTCGTATTTTACTAAGTATAAATATTATGCTGTCAAAAGATATTTTACATACCTTTCGATGTTGTTAGATGTTTTATTACCAGACATTTATTTACCTAAACCAATAATATTATAACAACATCTACAATGTGTGACGCTGAGTGATATGAACATCATCGGATCTCAACGAGTCACTGACGAAGAAGAACTCGGCCGAAATCGTTTCAAAATAAATGGAATGACCTATATATATTATATATCCAGCACGAAGAGCAGAATGAATGATAGTTAAATAAATAATTAAGCGTGTAAATAACACAAAACACTTTTCAATTCTACTCTAATTCGACAATTTTCTCTCAAGTTTTTGTTTAGCATGCCCATCATCATCACGAGACAGTAACAAAAAACAAAATATACAAAACTATTGCATGAATATAGGTCCAAGTAAATTTTTTATTTATTCTCTTTCTTTAGTCAAAATATTATCTTGTTAAATCGTTCAGTTGGATATAAATGTATGTAATTGTTGTCGATATTTTGTGTTGTTGTTATTGTTTGCTGATGATAATGGTGAGTGTATTCACTAGAAGCTTGAGAAACCTGTCAAATTTTTGAGAAAGTGAATGTGTTTCATGGAAATGATATACTAAATTATTTATTGAACTATCATCCGTTCTTCTTTTCCTGCTAGATCTATGTATATGATAATTATTTTGTTTGATCTCATTATTTATTTTTATATTTTTTCGAATCTATTATAATATCTATGCAACAAAAACTGTAAAGTAAGCAGGCGAGTAACTCGCCTCGTCGCGAGGCGAGACGAGACGGTGGAACTCGGCGAGTTGTTCATCTCTGGTTTATATCAATTATGGAATGATTTGATGGAACAATTAAAATCCAGGTTACTCAATTATTTTATATTTTTTATTGTAGAGATCTGAAACGTAGGGTCAACTGATAAAAATACGAATGATAGTTTAGAATAGATGTCTATAATGTTGAAAAATGAAATAGAAGCAAGATAAATTAGAACATTTGTCTAATAGAGTATCACATGAAATACATCAAGACCTTCGGCAGAATGGTCGAATCCATCGCTGTATTGCTTTATCCAATGCACTCTTGTAAGTTTCTGATGGTAAAACAAACACAAACAATGTCAACATTGATGGTATAAAGGAGAGAAAATAGCCAATCAGGTATAACCAAGATTGACGTGGTGATCTCATACATTCCAATATGAATGAAGTAATAAGACGTGGCAAACCCAATAATAACAAAATACTAGGTGCAATAATAATGTGTTTATGTTGATTAAGTTTCGATTGAAAATGTTGCATGAATGATTGTTTCGATTCTACCTTTACGCGACTACGAGTTGCTACTGTAATAAGTACTAAAGCAGATATCAAATTGATTGAAAAAGGAACAAAAAAATGAAAGAGAGTGATAAATGTGTTGTATTCAGTTACTGCAGATGAATATTGAGATAAACACCATATTCGTTGTTGATTTCCATCTAAATCATTAATCAATTGTCGATGAAATGGATCATGAATATGTGTAAGTATGATGAAAATAATTACAACGAAAATCATTCGCTTAGCTATTTTTCTACTCTTTTTTTTGTCAAATGTCGCACCTTTGATGATACTAAACATTCTTTCAATAGCTACACAAGCATTAAGCCATTCACTTAATGCTAAACAAGATTTAAGAATTATTTCAATTGAAACACAACTAACAACGAGTATTGATCTATTAGTCTCGATTGACATTTGTGAAATAACGAGTTGCCAAATTTTAATTGTTAATACAATAATCATACACATTGAACTAACCGATGATGCTAGAAGATAATAACCACAACCAACTTCTCTTGTTTTTTTCAATTGAAATGTTGCTATACATAGTGAACCCATAATTAACTGTGAAATCAACATAATTGTAGTGATAGCAATACTTAATTTGACAATAAACGGTTGTCGATGAAGAGAAATACTTGGTTTGATATGATATCCAAGAATTGGATCGAGTGAGAAAATGAAACCTTTGGTTGAAAATTGACATTGTGTTCCATAGTAGCAGTCATTACATACACATGTAAATGTACTTGGACAGGTTTCATTGTTAAGAAAACATCGACCGTCATTATAACAAAGATTTTTTCCACTACAATCATATTTGATCGTATGATTAAATTCGAAACAATTTGAAAAACGATCAGTATCACATATACATATGTTGTTTTCCTCGTAAAAACACATCACTTGTGAATATTGACGACATAAAAGTGGATAATATTTAATCCGACGTAAATATTCATATTGGCGAAAAGTCTCATTAAGAAGATCATGAACCGGTAAACAACGATTCGCTAGTGACATTTGAGTATGAATATATTCTAATCGTATAAATTTTTCTCTTAATACAACTAGATAATAATCACCATCAGGTATTTGTGTGAAAAGAATGTTAAATGTTTGTGATAGATAAATTGTCATAATACTGTGACCAAAGGCAATCTTTTTCAGCGTAGTTATTCTTTTATGTTTCGCTGATTCGTTAAATGCTATTATGTAATGTATAAAGAATGTTGAACTTCTTGTTAGTATTGTCTCATCTATAAGAATATCGATTTGATTCCTTCTATATTGACATCGTTCACCGTGATAGTCTTCTTTACAAACACATATAAGTGCATGTAAATTAATACGATCATCAAGTGGTATACAATGTCCATTGTGTTGACATGGATTATTCGTTGATTGACATATTGACCTTTTCAAATAACAATGTGAGCCGAACTTGTTCAAGGGACACACACAAATAGATGGAACAAGGCACAATGAATCGTTTGAACATTGGCATTGATGTGTATTGTTACAGAAAGTACCAGAATATCCTTGATCACATCGACAAAAAAATAACTTGTTCATATTTGTATATCTCACACATCGACCATGCTCTCCGCATGACAAAGTACATTGTTCATTTTCTGGTACTTCAGGAATGATTAATTGAGTCGATATTCGATTTACAGGAAGAAACTGAAATGGAATTGGCAAATACCAACTCGTCCAATAATCTAATGTTGACTTGTCAAAAAGATCAGTACGAATTGAATAACTTGTTGATGAATGTTTAGGACGATGTGGATAAAGTAAATAGATGTTAAATTTTGTATTACAATGATGAGCAGGTATATATATTATTTGTTCATGATTGGATACAATAGTTCCTTGTTCATCAATAAGCATGATGATTAATTGATAAATAGTTGTAGAATAAATACTATTATTCATTTTAAACTGTAAAGTCAAACTAACACGTTGACTTTGCCATTGACATTGAGAACCAAAGTAATTTGGTGGACAGAGACATGCTTTTGTCTGATTAACACCCTTGAATAGAGTGAGAACACCATAATGACAATACCAAGCCAGTGCAATATCCATCTTAGGTAAATTCTTTTTGCTTTCATATTTGTCGAAAATGTTTTCAACAGAAATCGTAGATGTTGTTGGTGGAAAATAGCCAAGTCGTAAAGTAGTCAAGAAGCGATTGCGAACACCATCAAGTGACTGTGTTTTAGATTTCATAGTGCATAGGTATGCATTATCATTATCGACCATGTGGACTGTACTAACCGGGAGGACTAGCAACTTGAATATTTGACTTCTAAGGCATACGTCTTCTTGTACATTTGTTGTTTCCGAATGAGGAATACAAATGTTATCTTCAATGATGCATTTGGATTTGTTGAATGAGTAGTAATACTTACCAATGTCATGTGTTCCATTGTCGAAGTAGAGTTTATTAATAATTATAACTTTCGGACAGTCATCTTTCCATTTATGGAACATGTGAACAAATGGTAAACAATAAGTTAAATTCAAATATTTGTTTCTGCATTGAAATTCGTTTAATGAACAACTTATACTGGGACAATTAAGTTCATCGATACCATTAAGACAATCCCAAACTATATCACAATATGTATATGGATTGTTGCATGGCCACCGTTCACAGTTTGTGTAATAAGTTTCAATGCCATTTGCTGGTGAAACGGGTGCAGAAGACCGACATATATCGGAAAACAGTATTGGTTCCTGAATGCCATATATATTTTCAGTTGCCTCATCCTCTCCTTTTGGACAATCTTTATATCCATTCCCAATCGCTACGGGCCGCAGACATTTGTTTGGATCTGACATACACACAAATCGATTTGAGCCGCTCAGATGACATGTAGGAAATGATTCATCTTCATTATAAAAACAATCTTTGAATCCATCGCCAACACGATTATTTGAAATGCATTTTAAAGATTGATTGCAATGAAAATAAGATGAATTTTCACATGACTTTTCATTATTGGTAGTCGAACATTGAGAATAGATGAACGAAAAATTTATGTTCAACTGAAGAAAATGTTGTATCGCCTGTACTTGAATAAGATCAAAAATGTGGCAACACGTTAGACCATCAATTATTTCAATTGGAATTATTCTAGATAATAATATTGGACATTTCTGTGCATCAAAACATACAAAGTCCGGTGCGACATTGATTTTAAATTCGTTAATGGATCGATTAGTTAAATAGACAAATTGAAAATATCCATACAAAACAGGATATTCAGGTAAAAGTAGCCATTCATCGAAACAATACTTTGCTAGAGGTTCACAGTTTGTATCCCAAGTAACTTCAAAATATTCATCTGACTGATGATTGCCGAAGAAGAGATTGTAATCTAGAGTAATGGAAAATTACATACGAGAGTTATTCATAATAAAAGGGAATTGGAAAATATCGAAACATAAAATACTGAAGAAGAAATAATAATGGTCACGATTTACACATAGACAAAATCATTTGTTAGCGGCGTGAATTTACAAAATTAAAACACGTGTATCTCGGGATAATGAACTTTTCGAGAGCTAATTTTCATACGTTACATGATTCCATATGATATAAACCTTTTTTCAGAGTCTCTAGATGACAATAAAATAGAAATTTTTGTTTCAGGACTTGATGGAGTCTTTAGAAAATTGATTTTTATGAGGAAACTATTTAGAGTTCAATCTTGATGAAAATTTTAGAATAGATGCGGTTTGTGTTGTACTGTCTATGCTGACGTTTTCCGATTTTTTTCTCATATAATTAGAAAGATATTCGCTAATTACTATTTAATTCATAGTCATCTAGAAGAGCCAACATTTTTACATATTTCAATGCTAAAAGAGCTTATGCATAACAAACAAGAACTCTTATAAAGAATCAAAGTTAAATGAAAGATTGGTATGTCTCATGGGGCCTAAAATTACTCATATAAAAATTTGATAATATTTGATATCATTTATTTCAGTTTTTGTATTTGAACAATGTATAATAATTACGCAGTATGTTATGCAAAGAAAACAACAAATAAGTAAAATATCATATGAGAATATTGTTTTATCTTTTATAGTTTCTGATGAATGTAAATAGTTCAACTGTAGTTGTTAGACTTTTATGTTGTTGTTCTTCAATTCGAAAATCTATGTCAACGAGTCGTATTTTTGTCCTAAAAGTTGTTTAACCTTGGTAGTAGTTTATATGTCGATACTGTAATTTCAAATAAAAGTGACATTTGTTTGCATCTTGCATTCTTCTTTTTAACATTATCGTCTATAACATACATTTTTCAATACTTTGACTGTAATGTTTTTTTATGTCGATAGATTCTATCTCTCATACAGTGATGCCAGTTTACACCCTTTGAACATTTTGCGGCGCAATTTTGTTTTTCTACAAACTGCTACTTCGATCATCTCTCTCATCTTTCATGCTATTATTGAACTTATTAGTATACTAATTATATACAAGAATGATTTAGAATTAGTTGAAAGTTGCCACTTGAATGTACCGCATCTAATTTTCAAATATGATCTGTTGGTTGAAAATCGCTCTCGATCGATAAAAAAACAGTGTTGCAAAATGACGAAAATTTTTTCCTATATTCTTTTGTATTTTTATTAAATTATAAGCTCAATTCACGTAATGACTATTTCAAATCCATAGTTAAAACAGATTTCAATGTTTAATGTCTAACGAATAATGTAGACGAACACTGGATCAAACTTATTCCTTGACTTAACAAATTATTCTCTTTAATTGACTCAAACAAAAAAGCTCATATATACTGCAATATTCAATCGAGACAAAGAAGAAAAATTTTAGATATATGTTGTGAATCAAGTCTGTCAAAAATGCAACTGATTCAAAATTACAACCATTTTCTATTAGTAAGCAGGTGTTGATCAAGACATCAAAATATGCACACACTCACATCACATCAATACCTACCACACTCATACCTACACATCAACACACAACAATACCTTTGAATAAGTTTGTACACGAAAACCAGAAAAGTCAATCTAACAGATTGGTGAACGCCCGATTCTATAGGTAATAATTGATATCACATCAGACCAACTGGTTTCTGTCACCGTTTCTATCTCTCATTGACGCTAACCATTTAGCGTTATCTTATATATTTTAGCTAGCAAAAATATACATGGAAATGTCACTTCCTCTTAGGGCGGTCTTTAAAGAAGTCATTTTTATGGAAAAAAAGTCCTACCAAAGACAAAACGAACAGAAGGGCTTAAAAGTGTCAAATAGGCTTAATGGATTTGTTGTGCTCAATCAAGTTGAGTCATATATAAATCAAAGCGCGTATTTACATTAACATTCTTTTTAATTTTCTATTCATTGGATCACTTCAGAGCCCAGTAGGAATAACAATCATTCACAAAGTAGTTATCACTTCTAACACTAATCCTCACAATTATTGCGTGTTGAATATGTTCACGAACTCGTCAGAATGAACCTACTCTAAAACAGTAATTCGATAAGATTTAATGCAAACTTCAATTTCATATATGATTTCATTATTCACTGATCCGTTTTCGCTTGCTGAAACAATACAAACTGACTTTATATGACTATCTAGTCATACCTCTCGGGTCAAATCTTCGTCTACGAAAGCATTTCTTAATGAAAATCGTAGACTGCTCATTTTCTAGAATACCTTATACAATAGTCCTTAGGAGAAACAACAATACCGTGTATTTTTCCAAAAAAGTTCAAGACAATCGAAGTTGGGTGTACCTAATATAAACTTTTTCCTACAGTAAAAAATGTGCAAAAATATTTTTCCTTTCGATCGACTTTTGCATAACTATCAAGTGTTGAGACAAATTGTTAAATTTATATAGAACTTAAAACCTTGTGCTTTACAGGAAACATTAGTGAAGGTTCTTAAAAAATTCTTTTTGTCTTGTAATTTCTTCTAGTAGAAATGCTTTTCAATGTTGTTCACCACTGAAGACTGTTACAGTCGCGACAACTGTTACCAATGTAATAACTACCGAATATCATTAGAAACTCTCAAGCTCGTACTAAATTTTTAAAAACCAGCAAACTCATTGTTGCAATGGAAGACGAAGATATAATAATTTACATTTCAAGGCTTTATCTATCGCATATTACTCATTGAAAAACAGACAAAACACTTAAGTTTCATCAGTAGTTAAATTAATATACAATTATTCATACTTACCATAACTTCGATTGGAAAGAAGTAAACAACGAAATGCTTGTTGACATTTAATATCTTTAATGTGATCGAACGAAGTAAGCATGGTTAAAGTTACTTGTTTATTTCGTTTGTTTAAACACTCTTTCCCATTATCTGGCAATTCAGTCGCTTCCAAAAATTGACCATTACCACATGGAAAAGCACGAGGATATCGACTAATACTCTCTTCACATCGAAATGTGATAATTGAACCACAAATAGAATTTCTCAACGATTCAAATTTGAAGTCGTTGTCTATCTCTTCACTACTATCGAGACAGTCAAAACTTAAGGTGCTGTCTCGTGCAAATACCAATGGAATACATTGACCACCATAATGACATCGATATTCATCATCAGCACATGTATTCATCTCTAATTCTTCACACCATTGTTCGTCTTCGCCATTCATACAATCAACTTTGCCATTACATATTTGACGCCAATCGAGACACAAAGACCATGGTCCGCGATAACAATCAGATAAAAAGCTATAACATGTGGTAACACTTACGTTGAGCATGATATCCGAACGACTGTTCACAGATGCTTTAACAATTTCATTAAACGAAAGAGATGAGTCGTAAACAAATTGATATTGACATTTCGAACCAAGCCATGGTGATGAACAGTTATAAAATAATTCTGAACTTCGATTATTTATTTCATATCGTTCAACAAGATCGATGGATGCTGACCAATGAAGAAGCTGTTCACTTGTTATACCTTGTTTACTCAACTCGTTAAAAGTAATCTTGTTTTCTATATTGTGATCCAATATAACTGAAATCACTTCTTCATTTTCATCATTATCAGGTCGTCGGCAATAAGGAGTCAACTGATTGTTCATAATATAAGTCATATACTCATTTATTCTACCTTCAATGGTTTGAGTGTACAGACAATCAAATGTCAGATACGAACTCGGACGAATATCAGAATAATATAGTAAATGTTGAGTATGTACTACATTATAAAGAGCAAGAAATATCATCACACGCATAATCAGCATTTTTTCAAGAATTGTATGAAAGATTATAATTCATAACACTCTGATATTCTTACAACATGTCGACCAATAAAAGGACTTCTTTTTAATCTATTGTGGAAAAACACAAATTGAAAGAATACATATTGTGTTCCTGTTTGTTTTCTGCAACTATAGAACATATGCGGCTTCTGTTTCAATAAACTGGAACTCACAATTCATAAGTCAAGAGATAAATTGACGTTCTTCCACTCTATAATCATCTAAGAGGAAACCTGATATATAAAATAGTAGCAGATGCAAAAGTTGCTTTTTTTATCACTTACTATTTGCTAAAAAGAAAGGTTATTTAATTGGAAGAAGAACGTCACTTAATAGCCGTTTAAAAATGTCACATAATTCTGCAAAAGCACCAGGATCGTTAAGCGATCAAAATCGACTCCCTAACGAAGTAGAATTTTATCATTCAAATATACCCATTATGACGGTCAGGTGTCGATTATTAGCAAAAAATACACTATTTCATTAGATTCCACAGTACACCCAAATCGATTTATCTACTCTTATTATGACCACCTAGTCGATTCGTATATAAATTGGAAGCTCATTTATTTCTCTCTCAAATGACGTTTAAATATATACAAAACAAGTTGTTCCGGGTATTCTTTTCGTATGAACATTTGATTCCTATCAGAGATGGGCACAGGGCAACTTTTTTGTACTCTCCCCTGCCCTGTACCCTGCCCTGTACCTTGTCCTGCCCTGTTAAAAAAATGGACAAGAAAAAAAACGTCCCCTGCCATGTCCTGCCCTGCAGAGCAGAATGAAGCAGGGCAGGGCAGGGTGCCCTGCAAATTTGATGTAATATATGATTATTTTTATTAATCAAGCTCAAGAATAGCAACGTTTTAAATTGTATTCTGGTACATTGTTTTATTTTAATTTATGTCACAATAATACTAATTCACAGTTAATATAAAAAAAAAAATAACATATATTCATAAGCTTTGCTAGCAACCTTTAGCTGAACAAAATATCCAAAAAAAATAACAAAAAAAGGTATAGAAACTTTTACCAGTAACAAAAAACAAAATAACAAAAAAAACACATTTTAATTTTTATATAACTGTTTTTCTACTGATCGCACTAATAAAATATCATCTAATTTATCTGGTTGTAGATTTGCTCGTCTTTCATTTAAAATGAAACCAGCAGACGAAAACTCCCTCTCTACATTTGTAGTAGTTGCAGGAATTGAGAAGATTGATCGAGCATATTTTGATAATATTGG
>CAJNSZ010000877.1:0-24545 GCA_905329745.1 Rotaria sp. Silwood2 | reverse complement strand
ATATCGTATCATAGGTGATAAACCCAGTAAAATGACCATAACTCGAGAAGGAAGATCCATGGGCCCTTGTCCTTTTGGGCTTTTTCTAATCTCATTGGACTCTACTTATCGGCAAAATATCGGCTTAAAAGCTTTGAATCACTTCGAACGGTTCCCTCGTAAGTCGAAATATATCTTAAATAAATGAATATGGATTGTTATCCATAGTCAAGATCATAGGATAATTGTTATGTTTGAGTAGAACTTTTTCTAAGTCTGTTTTAGACTAGACGGTTGTCATATTATAGTCACAGAAGATCTGTGCAAGGAATTAGTCTCACTTATTAGTCTAAATCAAGGTTAAAAATTTAGTTATTTTCACTTTCATAAGAAAAATTCAAATATAAATAAAATCTTCATTTGAAAAAATGTGCCAAGAGATAAATATTTTTTTTGCAAGAATCGAGATTTTATCAATTTTTACTTTTTTAAACTAAAGTTGTCTTAAAATATTTATCTTTTCGAAAGTAACATTAACATCAACTAACAATCTATGGTTAAATAAATTCTTTTTCTCATTTGTCTTCTTGCATATCATTTAAATGATACTACAACTTCTTTTATCAAAACAGAGATGCATTTGATAAATCCATAAGCCAATGTAATTCATTGATTAAAATAAGTCGATTTACAATAAAATGTCTTCTCTTCTAACTTCTTTCAAAAAAATACAATACTTGTTCTGTGTCTCTCCAAAGAGCTGATTATCATGTGAACCTAATTGTGACGCAGTACAAATCTGCGAGAACAAGCTAATTTTTTTCCCAAAAAAGAAATATAAAGCGTCTAAGCGCATTTAGGTATCATAAATTTTCACATGGATGAATAATTGTTTTTTATTTTTCGGACACACGTTGTAACCCATGAAAAATGGATTGAAATTCATGTAGAAAGTTTTGCATTTTCTATTAGTTAATCATCAAGCTAGTGGTATCGCAATGCATTCTTCTCAATCTCAATCTTTCGATGTAGATGCTACAAAAGCTCTTGTTTGTATTCAACACGAAGATGTCGCTTGTTGCTGACTCATACTCTTTCCTTCGTTTGTTCATCGTTAAATAGTGGTACGAGCTTGTCAGACGAAGAAAAGTATGTATGGAGGAATTGTTGTTCTGCTATGGAGAGTATTCAATGATGTTGACTACATTTTTTTTTCTAAGGCGTTCGTATCGAGAAATGAGCACGTGCTTGTCTGCTTTAAGAATAACTGCATTCATCTGACGTTGTACGCTACTTACAACTGATTCTCTCTTGTCTTTCATAGGAAATGGAATGGTTATAAGTATGTTCAAGTCGTTCACAATATTCGATGATTTGATAACTTATCATCACTAACTTTTATCAAACGATAAGCACAATTTCTTCGCCCATACACGGTATACTTATTGATTGTACACAACTCTAGAGATTGTAGATAATTATGCCTTCATTTCTTCTGGATATTATACCTGCTGAAATTCTTTATATTATCTTGGATTTCTTATGGGCTCATGAAATTCTTTTTTCATTTTTAAACGCCAGTGAGTATCTTAATAAAGTCCTATTTAACTATAAAAGCTACTTGCTTCATTTCAAATCCATTTCGAAACGACATTTTGATATTGTTTGTCGTTCTATTCGACCCAATCAAATTGCTTCACTAACACTGTCGGATAGCAATGATACACCGTGTCAATCACAACTATTTCTTTCGCTCTTTCCCGTTGAACAGTGGACTCATCTTCGTGCACTGACATTGATCAATATTGATAACGATTCTTTATCAGCCTTCGCCAACTTGCAAAAGCTCAAATATCTCGATTCAATCCGAATCGATGCAATGTCTCGAATTACACTCGAACGGATCGCTCCTCAACTAAAACAATGCATCGTCAACTCTTGTCCGGACGACTATTCTGATCATGGAATGCTGCTTTCTGACATTCAATTACCTTTTTTACGTTACTTATCATTGGCACGTTGTTCATTCGCTCGACTCTATCGAATTCTTCGTCTTGCATCCAATCTTATTTCAGTTCATGTTTCAGTCATTTATTGGAGCTTCGCTGAAGTCAATCAATTGATTGAGAGTGATGCAAACCCACCGTTTCGAATTCTTCGCTTGCACATGTCGATCGATGCTCAAAGTAAGTTGATAATTATTCGATGTCATCCTGAAGAATTGTAGATTACTTTTCCAAGAGGTATCAATGTAGATCCTTATCTTGTTGTTGTTTTTGTTTTCTCTTTTTTCGATTCGACAACTTCCCGCAGCTCGCTCGAACAACTTCTCTCACAAATGCCTTTTCTTCGACAAATCGAGCTGATCGTGGCCTCTGGTGGCGAGAGGAGTATTTTTGATGGAGATGGATGGGAACTATTCATTAGTAGGCAGCTAATAGCACTTGTTCGATTCGATTTTCAGTTCACATTACGATGGTCAACAATAAATCCTGCCGAAGAAAGTGTACTTGCACCATTTCAAACTCCTTTTTGGATTGAAAATCGACACTGGTTTGTGGCCTACAATCGTCATACTTTAACTCTTTTTACTGTTCCTCGGTTTTCTTCAACGGCCTATTCACATCGAGACATGTCATTGCAGCTACAAGCAACGACTTTACCATTCGCAGCACAGGCAAAATTGTACGATCGTATTACTGAACTCAAGCTAAGTAATTTTCAAACTTCGTTACATCAATATACAAACGTTAAAAAGTTGTCGCTCTTGACTCTAGACTTTGATAAGCAGCTGGTTGATCTGACTAGGGTCGAGTTTCTGAATATAGAAACAATGAAATGGTCATTGGACATACTTGTTGAGCTCATTCATAAATCGATGCATCGAGTTACCCATCTCAAAGTTATTGCAACTGAGTCATGGGCGAATTCTTGTTCTGTCAAAGCTAATCCTCTCGTCAATATTCATACATTGCAAATATCTTACTTGTTCAATCCATCACATGATGAAAAATTCCATTGGACTCAACTTTTTCCACGCGTCGAACGTCTCATCATAGAGGTCAATACTCGCCGACAAATGGCTATTTTAATTGATCGATTTGAGTATTTATCAAGTGGCTCATTCTTCGTTGTTAGTTTCCAGATCACTACTGTAGAACAGAAACGTGAACCTCGAGTGACGCGGCAATGGTTCATAGAGAACACATGTCGCTTGTCAATCAACAATAATTTCACGTGTCGAGTGGAATATGAATACCGCTCATGGATTCATTTATGGATCGGTGATAATAACCAACAATTGCCGAAGAATAAAAAAATTAGTCGGTGGCGTAGATTTATACCGCGTTTCTCATTAAAATAATCGATGTTCAGTTTTACTGGCATCATGGTTGAGGTTATGGAAGTGTGGACGTGGCTGTAGACATGAATTTGACATTTAATTCAAGTGAAGAACATGCCATAATGACAATTAACGCTCAGACTCACGCCTTACTTCCAATGAATTGTTGCATCTTGATGTGCACCTGCTCGTTCATTCATAATTTCTAACGTGTCTAATGTTCATGTTAAACACTATTCGTTCATATAAAAGAATCTACTTCAACTGAAGAAATATTCAGACAAACCTTATTAGCATTCAATATTTTTAAAATGATTCAAGTGCTACATTAATTTTTTACGTTTGAATATATGTCATAGCAAGCATTAACTAACATTATTTGAGTTGATTAGCATCATCCATATGCCGAGCTATTTTATTTGTCCGCTTTCCAAATTTTCAAGCTTTTTGAATATTTTTTTTAATCCAATAAAACATTCAGTTTTAGCACATAATACACCAATATTATCTTTTTAAACAAATTAAAAATAGGATGTGGGCGTGGCTGTGGAGAGTGGGTGTTCGGTGTTGGTGTGGGTGCAGGTGTAGGTGTGCGTGTGGATAAGCAGAAGACGACACCTACACCCACACCCTAAAATGTTTTCGAGTTCAAGTTTTTATATTAAACCTACAAGAAATAATAATCAGCTATTTAAAAAAAGTTTAGAAGCCTAAAATTTTTAAAAACTAGTGAATATAATCTATTCAAATCATTTTATAGCTATCTATTTTTTTTTCTGAATAGCTATCAAATCTTTTAAATAGTTATGATAATGTTTAAATGGCGCTAGATTGTCAATAACTAGTTAGTTACGTGAAGAAGTACAATGCGAAATTTTATTGGAAACAAATCAACTATTCCAATCATTTAGTAGCTGTATATTATTATAAAAAATATCCGTCTTGAAAAGCTCTGGAATCGATATCTACGAATCATGAGATGGAACAGTAATGATCAACAGCTCGTTTTACTGAAATTCGCTAATGATTGTCAAGACACATTTCAAAGAAGAATATCTTTGATGAATACTATGGAGAAGTGCTAGGCTCAATTCTGAATGTTTCTTTTCTATGTTTGGTTGAACTGTTTTTATCTGGGAACATTACGAAATTTAGCTGTTTCGACTTTGTTTTCCAAAAAAGAAATATTTATACCACAGGGTTAAACAGGCTGAAAGACAATTTTTGATTCGCTATCACATTCGATAATTTAATACCAGTCAAATACAATAGTCAAGCCTGCAAATATAATCAATATTTTGCTGAAAGTTGTCTTGTTCTATTGTGGAACGATGACTAAAGGCTGATCGAAGCAACTTTCATGTTATGCCAATAGAGTTTTTCATCAAGCTTTTAGTCTTCAAGGATGATGCATGAAAATGGTGTGTTTGTAAAATTGCACCGATACAAGTTGACATCAAATCGGTGTTCAAGTCAAGAAAGTGCATGATCTTCTCTACCAAAAGTTTTTCACGAGACAATCTTTTGCTATTGTAAATTTATTATTGATTCAAAATGAATATCAAGTGAAGGATAGAATAGACCAGTGCAACACTCTGTTTGCTCTTCGAATAACCTTTGCAGTAGAAAAGTGGAAAGAATAAATAATTAGAAAATAGACGCAATACTGATGATAACATCATCATACATGCCCATATTTTTTTTCTTTCCTTTTCTACGATACAGCTGGTAAAGTTATTTGATAAAGGCTCACTCATCTTTGCTTCTTTCTATTCCGTCACGCTTGACTTCTTTTATTCGTCGATCGTCATTCACATTTCAAAATTAATATCGACATTTCAACAAATAAATATATAAACTCATTGACTTCTGTTTATTCATCTCAAAAATTATTTTTCTTGACATTGTCATTTATATTCTTTTATCATTTTGGCATGAAGAACAATTTGGATGATGTTGAAAACGAACAAAGGATTGTAGATAAGAAGCGACAAAATTCGTTGTTTTCTATTTCGACTATGTCTTTGCGTGATGAGGCAGAATTGACAACACATCAAGCCAATAGAACACCCGAGCACGATTATAACAACACGATGTCTTCTACTGTTGCAAGTAGAAAAGATCAAGGGATGATAGAATCTTGGTTTGATGATGAAGCAACGCGAAAAGCGGAGAAAATTGTAACACGCAAACTCGATTTTCACTTACTACCACTTCTTTCGTATGTAATTCTTTGGCTATACCAAAGAACTAAATGATCTGTATTTTTTTTCTCGTTAGAATCACCTATCTACTTTCATATCTTGATCGATCGAATATTGCTAATGCTAAATTAGGTGGTCTTGCAGAAGATATTCATTTGAGTTCTGAACAATATCTATGGTAACATTTTTAGATGTTTTTCATGGACTAGAATGTAGAGTTTACAATTAAGGTCATTGTCGATATTTTTCTTTGGCTATGTTTTGTTCGAAGTTCCATCAAATATAATTCTTCGTCGTTGGCGTCCATCAAGATGGATTAGTTTAATAACGTTGGCATGGGGTAGATAAAATATAATAGTTCGTAATCGATTTACATAGATCGATTATTTTTCAGGTGCCGTAGCTACGAGTCTAGCAGCTGTAAAAAATGTTGCTGGCCTTCTCGTATGTCGATTTCTACTTGGTACATTCGAAGCTGGTCTATTTCCGGGTCTAATCTATTTTATGTCATTGTGGTATCCGAGAAAAGAACAAGCTATTCGACTCGGTTTTTTCTGGTCTTTTTCGGCACTTGCTGGTGCTTTCGGTGGTCTTTTAGCTTTTGGTATCGGTCAAATAAAATCATCGACACTATCAACATGGCAACTGATATTTATCGTAGGTTTATTTTCTTATGCAGACAAGATAATGTCATAATTTGTGTGTGTCTCTTATGATAATAGATCGAAGGTATTCCGACAATCATTGTAGCTATATGCTGCTTTTTCTTCTTACCTGATTCACCTGAACATGCACGATTTTTGAGTAATAAAGAACGTGAAATTGAAATTCGTCGTATGAGAAATGATGCAGGTGCTTCTATTAATCATTCATTTGCTTGGTCACAAGTTTGGTCTGTATTCACCGACTGGAAAATCTATATTTACTCAATCATTTATATCACAGGAACAATTCCATTGCAAGCGGTAACTCTTTTTTTACCATCTATTATCAAAGCCATGGGCAAATGGACAATTGTTCAAACACAATTAATGACTATTCCACCATACATTACAGCTTTTATTGCAATTCTTATTGTTTCACGTAGCTCTGATTAGTAAGTCTCTCCATAACTGTGTGTCGTTTGTATTGAAAAATCAAAATATTTATTTATCTAGTTTTGTCGAACGATCTTTTCATTTGATTTTCGTCAATCTTTTTTCGATGTGTGGTCTTCTCCTTCTGATGTTCATTGAACAACACCGTGTGAATATTCTCTATATGAGTGTTATTTTTCTTACAGCAGGTACCTATGCAAATGTCAGTGTCAAAGTTGCATGGTTCAATAATAATTTGTGAGTCAATTTAAAAAAATAGTATTCATAATACAATTTTTTGTTGTCTACTGATGATAATCTAGTGCCTCATTAACTCGTCGTGCTGTTGCATCAGCAGTTATTGTCTCAATTGGTAGCATTGGAGGAGCAATTTCAGGCCAAATATATCAAGATAAACAGAAACCAAGATATTTTCTAGGTAACACAATTGCTTTTGGTTGTGTTGCTTTACAGACAATACTCATCATTATTCTTCGTTTGGTATTTATTTATATTAATCGTCGACGACAAATACTCAATGATGATCAAAAACAAAAACAAATTGAAAGATATGGTGGAAATGAATTAATTGGCGATCGACATCCTGAGTTTCGATATACTCTTTAAAAACAAAATACTACTTTCTATTTGGGAATATTATTTATTATTATGGCAAAGAACTTCTTTAAGATGATTGTCGTAATGAAACAATTAACATATTTCATAATTGTTTGCTTTTTTTTTGATTCAATATTATTCGTCCTTTTTCTTAAACTATCTCGAACCTTTAATTCTGCTCTTTCATTATCTGCCGTTGTTTTTATATGAATGCATCTTCTTTACGGTGTGCTTTCGAGCCCTCTTCTCTTTTGAACATTGATATATAGCTTCTTCTTTTTTTTTTTACAAGATTCTTAGTGCAATAAAAGATGTGATACAATCCTACATCAAAATTGGAAGATAGATATTTAGTCTTCTCTTAGAGATAAGTAATGACATGCTAAAACAAGAGATTTTTAGCTTGAACGAGAAACGATCATTAAAGAGAGACACTGAATTGTCTTAGCATAGAATTAAAAATCAAATCTCAATCCAAGGAATGCTTGTAAGCCCATTGAATTGGGCTAATCTTTGTTCCAATATTTCAAATTGAAATTCTTTCTATTTTTAGTTAGAATCATTGAATTTCCTTTCGTTCCTGTGAGAAAAAATTCAATTTCGATATTTACGTCAGAAAACCTTTCATCAATTGAAAATAGACCAAACAAGAAGGGTCATTGAAAAAGAATCGATGTATCTTCTATGATGTTTTCATACAGCATAGGATATTTCAGCAATTTTAATGGAAATCTCACGAGTCATTAGTCGAAGATTTAATAGAAATTTCTCTAAAAATGGACTGATTGTGTCTGACAGACCAAAATAAGATAATTAGAAGAAAACAGGCAGCAATGCACTATTTTTATTATACCTCAAACACATAACTAGAACTCTTGTCTTAATATCTTCACTCTTTATATCGTATTTCCTTGAAAAAGAAAACATTCGAAAGACCTTGCGTTAAGAAATCACACAGATAAGTAGTGTATCATTTTTTTAATTTTCTTTTCTTTTCTTCTCCTGCTTCAATTTCTTGTTATTGTTGCTGTGTTCTCTGTGCCTTTTTTTACTATTCGTCATCAATAAAATCGATAGCTTCGACTTCATGTTGACTCAATTAATTTTCATAGAACCAATACGTTATGCCTGAAGCTAAGCGAGATATTTCTTGCGAAAAAGGTAACAGTATGCTTTCCAATACCTGACGATTTATCACAACAACAAAAAATTATTGAAAAAGTAATTTATCTTGTTGATACGATCTGGACCTTATAGTGACCAGCAAGAATCTATGTCAACCATATATATGCTAGTTCATTCGGACGAAAGCGGGTGTGAGTGTGGTTGAAGATGAAATCTCCACTCACAACCTTCTCAATCCTACGATCTAACTAGTCAACTTTTCGACAATGAGAAGAAAACAAAGAGTCGATCAGAGAACATCTGAAAAATTTATTTACACCATCAGATAACATATTGGGTGTCATCCGATATTTATAAATTGGACATTGTTCAAGATAAAAAGACGATGGACGATATTATCTCTTCTTTCAACAGAACTCAATCCGTCTTCAAATTGAAACAAATATTTTTACTAGAAATCAGTATTTTTAAACAAACAAAAATGACAAAAAAATCAAATGAACTTAATGGAATTTTTATGAACAGATTCATTAATTTCTTGAACAATAAATCATCGAGAGAAAGCAAATATTATAAGTATGAATCATTTGAAGATTGATACTAAGTTACTTTTAGATCAAATCAATGTTCGACAATGAACAATTTCGTTGTCATATCGGTACATAACTTAAAAAAACGCTACGATAGCAAAAAAATCGACGATTGTTGTCCGATTCAACATGAAGAGAGTGTAGGTATAGAGTGTTAGCATTTTCCTTGCCCACACACCAACATCCTCTTGATAATAAACACATAATCAACATTTATATCTAAACCAATTTGAATGTATAGTAACTCTGTACTTATATATTACCAAGCATTATTTACACATCAATGTAGCAATAGCAATATAACCTGTCATTAAGAAATAACATGTGTATACAACATAGTAATTTTTCATATTTTCCATTTGATAGAGTTTCATTTACATAACAATTTTTTCTTCTTTCGTTACACTTTATTGTGTCGATTCTTTTTTTTTTTTTTTTTGACTTATGATAATTAGCACTACAGCATCTATCTGTAATTGTTTCAATTCCAGAGAAATATCATTAGAATCCTTTATTAGTTCAGTAATTTTAACTGTTGTTGTATATTCTTCTTTTTTGTCATACCATAACAACAATACTATTAGTATTTTTTAATTACATTGAAAATGATATAAAAAAGAAATTCGATATTTTTGTCAATAATGTTAATGACTTTTAATAAAAAAGAAATCTTTTCTTGTTTCATTTCACTTGTTCCAAACTTTAGAGTAAAATATGTAAGTTACACATTTCAGTCTGAAGGCGACTATGTTAACAAGCTTTTTTTCTGAGATATACTTCGAAGATCTTCTGCAGACTACTGTATATTTTACATAACATTGCTCTATTTTTTATTATTTATATTCTATTTATCGTCTTGACATAGCTCTCTTTTCTTCGGTTTGTACTCCACTAATATGTAGAAGAATGCTACATTATATCTGTAGCTTGTCTTTTCTTTTCATTTGTTTTTAGATCTATTTTCAGTGGTATCTACTTGCTATCATCATCTGATTTCTCTGTCTGGCGATCAAGAAGGCAAACAATTTGATTATGATATACTTGACATTATAATAACAACAACATCATAAGGAATTGAAAACAAGAAGCAAATTCTCTCGTGGAAGATTATTCCGTCGATGAAATTCTTTCGGATTATACTGTTAGCTTAACTGTTGATGATCTATCTGAAGATGAAATAGTATCAAGTAACTTAGTTGATGCAGCTCTAATAGATATTTAAGCAAATAGTATATCACCATCAACAATAACATTAATTAATCCAATCTCTCATTAATCAACAGCAATTACTCAAGAAATATATCAGCAACTCAATAGTAATGCTACTCATATTGCTATAAGAAAAAGATCGTGGGAGTAAATTTATTAATAAAATATATCGTATAAATAAGCAAAAGAAAAAAAAACAAATAAGACTGTACGTGGGTATAAATGGACTTATGAGTTGAAGCGATTAAAGATAACTGTCAACATACAAAGAAAATAAAAACAAAGAATTGGTTGGCATACCAATGGTCTTTATTCTCACTAATGTTTATACATTTGACAAGAATGAATGATCAATAGACGATTTTTGATTAAAACAATAAATAAAGACAAATTCAAGTCTAAATGATGATAATAAGAGTGGCAATAAAAAAACTTTATACAACAACTAAAATTATATATTTCTTTCATGAGCTCGATTTTATTCGATAGTTTTATCGTTTTTTTTAAACTTCTCTCGTTTTAAATTATAAAAATCCTTGAAAAATTGGATGTCTAATGCAGCACGCAACACAACATTTGTTTACTCATTATTATTGTTATCATTCCGTCCTCTATGTTGTTGCACATCATTAAACTCATAATTTGAAATTATGTTGTGAAAAAAAAAATAGAATCAATAGAACGAGAAGAAAAAAACAAACGCGAAAACCACCAAGATGAGCAAAAGGCCCATGCAGTGTCTTTTTTAGCAAGTACGTCATAATTATGTGTAGTTAGAAAAAGAAAATCGTAATCACATACAACTACGCGTCATTGCCTCGCCATTGGATCGTTATCAAAATCATAATGAGTGTCTGTTTTCTATATTGTATTTGTGTTGCTTTTATTGCTAAATCGAAACGCAATATATAGATTGGTTATAAGAAACTCATTGTACCTTCAATCTATTTTCGTCTTTTTCTTCTCTCAAGAATGTCCTCCGACCCTGATACTGTATTTGTCAGTCTCCATATTGATAAAGATCCGTCGTTCAGTGGTCCTCAAGCTAAGACAAATGAATTTTTATCTGAAGGTTTGTTATTATTTCATAGAAAGAAAAAAAAAAAAAAGAAATAACTACTTTTATTAATGTATTTATCTTAATAATCTAAGGTTCATGCTATTGGAGCAAGGTATTATTAATCGGTCTTATTACCTTCTTTATCATTGGTATTATTCTTGTTCTCCTCTTTTTCATTATTACAAAAAAACTTAAGAAAAACAAACGATCAACAACGACTGGCACCACTACAACAACAAAAGAAGTAGAAACCAAAGCTTTATCACCACACTCAGCATATCAACAAGTGCCAAATGTTTAAACATTTTTGTCATTTGTTCTTCTTATCTTTAAGCTTTCGCTTTTGTCTTTATTTATGATTCAGCGTGCGTTTTTTTCCTCCTTTTAGTGTTCGTAGTATTTTCGTGAGATAATTAGGATAATGATGAATTGTCCTATTTCTGTAGTTTTTCGTTTTTCGTATAATACACACACAAATATATTAATATCGATCGTTAATCTTATTGACTAAATCAATGTATAGATGATTAATATCAGTTGAATGCTTAGACATTTCAACTTATGATTTATGGATATGAAATGACTAAATAATTATGAAATATAAAAAAAAGAATAAATAAATCACAGATCGAGACAATATTTCAAATTGTTTTTCTTATTTTAATTTTTTTTGAAAAATATTATTCGTCTCCTCAAAGTAACAGACTCATTGTAAATTTATCAATCTATTTCTTAACAAGCATAGCTATATATGTTAAAATGCATATCATTTTCAACATAATGATTCAGCGTGACAAAAATGTAGATAAAGAGATATTAGTGACGTAAAATTGCATATCAATTTGAATATCATGAGATAGATATATTGTCAGAAATAGCTTTTTTTTTCTGTAATTTTCTTAATATGAATAATTCACTGGAGTTATAGATATGTGAAATATTATTGTAAGATGAATAAAGGACAAAGTGTTTCTTTCTGAAGATACTTGAAAAACGAGGAAATATTGATCGGTTACTTTGCTTTGTTTTGCATTTGGGATATTCAAAGACGGAGAGGTACTGAATATATAATATACATATTTGAATCGTAATGTTTAAGTTATTCTTCAACAGACACCATATTTGATTTGCATTCACGGTAAGAAAGTGCTGCAATGGCAAAAATATTCAAAAAAAAACTATTTAGCAAAGTCATTGTTTACCTTTTTTCTCTAAAGAATTTATAAAAAAGAATTAATAATCACTTAGATGTGTCTCTTCAAATCTATATACGGACCGTGGCAAGTCGACCTGATACCTCAAGATTGGCTTGTTTATATATCTTCATCCAATTATCAGAAAAATGTGATATATTTTACTAGTTGTAATACATATATATAATGCTAATGATTTGTTTATCCGTTGGAAATCTATGTATCACTAGACACGAGTTGTTAAGTGTTTTCTGGTAACTGGATGAATCTATATAAACAAATAAATCTTGGGATATCAGACTGACTGCCCATACCCATATATATATATATCGTGTGGCAGTTACTTCTATTCAATTAAATTATCGAATAATTATCAATTAATTGATGATATTAAAAATAAAATATACACTTATAGTTCATTTTTCTATTTGAAAAAAATGATATCATTTTTTACGGACAAATATAAAAGAAAGTATTTAAAACAAAAAATCAAACATTATTTTATGTCAATGCTGTATATAATTCTAGATCTATTTTGATAATATTAAGGTCTATAACTAATGAAAGAGATCTTAAGAGTAATATGCTCTGATTTAAATAGTACATATAACCATGGAATTAGAAGAGCTCTCACAATATATTTTATTTAGGGATGTTTTGCATTTTTCGTTCTGAATCTTGCTGTCGATTTTGGCATAGAATACAAGACTAAAAATGAATCTAGTAAAAACACACTCTCAGATGCACGATGTCTATTTTGAACTGTGGTTTTCTTCCAGTTCAGTCAAAATATGATATATACTGCGAAAGATAGATCTGAATATAAATAACAAATCTAAAACAAAATAAATCCTTGTAATATTGTATCGATCACATTCCAAGACTACAAGGTGTTCTTACTGCTTTACCTACTACTATTCTTATAATGTTTGTTTAATAGATTCGTCTTTGAAATTATCTTAAGTGATATAATTTATATTGAACTAAAATCTCGTATTTAAACATCTTAGTGTCATCGGAATGGATCTATATTTATCAACAAAAAAATTATATCTATTTTTTCTAAATGAAAACTAAATTATAAGTATATATTTTATTTTTAATATCATCGTATTAATTGTTAATTGTTTTGATATTTAGTTGAATTGAAGTAACTCTGACACGACATGGGAAAGATACAAAAAAAAAATAAAAATGGGGGAGTGATTTTGTATGTATAGTATTAGTTCGTATTCGAAAATTATCATCCATGAGTGTAGTTGCAGTTAAGAAATTATAGAGACCTTCTCATACTTTTTCCTTTACAATCAAATCACATTCATTTTCTTAATCATTGTTTCCTCTTAGTATTGCTTTGGCACGTACATACATTGGAAAGTACTTGAATATTGAGTCACATTTATTATACTCAGAGTAAAGTTTCTTACGAAACACATAAATTATATGAGGAAAATCTACATAATTAAATTGTTTCTGTCATTTGTGATAACATTGAAAATTATACACAACTCATATACATCTAGATTTGATTAATTATTGATTATCTTGACTTTCAAGCATTCTATCAGTTAGATATATATTTTGTAGGACTAGCAAATGAGCCAATGTTCATTAAACTTTAACTGAACTTTTTCAAAAAATATTTCGTTATCGAATTTCATTGAGAAAAAATTGTTTCACAAAACGATGAGCGACGGTGTCAATATATTTTAATTTAATAAAATCGAAACAAAATAATACTTGTGTATTTATGGGAATACTCTTGTAAGATTTTCTCTTAGGTGAAAGCTTTGAAATCTAACTTCACAATTTTTTGTACCCGAGATACCACGAGGGACCGAAAAAAAATTTTGCTTTCAATTTAAAGATTTTCTATCTGATCTGATAGGGTTCATCACACTAAACACGAATATCATAATTTTATCGAATTTTGATCTCTTTTCTTCGGTTCGTACTCCATTGATATGTAGAAGAACACTATGTATAATCTGAGGTTTGTCTTTTCTTTTCATTTCAGTTTAGATCTGTTTTCAGTGGTGTCTATTTGCTATCATTATCCAATATCTACGGCTGCTGATCAAGAAGACAAACAACTTGCTTATGGTATAAATGATATTATAATAACAATAACACAAAGAATTGAAACCGACAAGCAAATTCTGTTGTAG
The DNA here is from genome assembly GCA_905329745.1 of Rotaria sp. Silwood2. Taxonomy (NCBI): domain Eukaryota; kingdom Metazoa; phylum Rotifera; class Eurotatoria; order Philodinida; family Philodinidae; genus Rotaria; species Rotaria sp. Silwood2. Next base: position 9,980 of record CAJNSZ010000877.1, on the reverse strand, counting down.
ACGATTACCGGGATGATGAAATTCTATCTGATTATACTGTTAACTTAATTGTTGATGATCTATCTGAAGATAAAACAGTATTAACTAATTTAGCTGATGCAGCTCTAACAGATATTTATCTAAATAGTATATCACCATCAATAATAATATTCATTAATTAGTTCAATCCATGATTATTCAACAGCAGTTACTCAAGAAATATATATTAGCAACTCAACGGTGATGCTGCTCATATTGCTGCTAGAAAAAGATGGTGAGGTTAGTTTATTACTCAAATATATCATCTAAGTAAGTAAAAGAAAAAAAAAGATAAAGATTACAACTACTAGCCGATAACATACAAAGAAGAGATAAAGAATTGGTCGGCATATCGAAAGTTCTTGTTCTCACTAATGTTTATACATTTGACAACAATGAATGAGCACTAGATAATTATTGATTAAAACAATAAAAAAGAACAGATTCATGTCTTAATGATAATAACAAGAGTGGCAATGGTAAATTTTATACAATAACTATATACTTGTTTCATCAGCTCAATTTTAATCGGCATCTCATCGTTTTTTTTTTCTTCATTTCTCTCGTTTTAAACAATAGAAATCCTTGAAAAATAAAATGAATAACACAGAACGCAACAAAACTTTTATTGAATTACCGTTATTGTTATCATTGCGTCTTCTGTCTTGTTGTATATCATCAAACTGATACTTTGAAATTATGTTGCGAAAGAAAAAAAAAATAGGATGAATAGAAAGAGAAAAAAAAAGCCAACAAGACGAGTAGAAGATTCATGTGGTGTCTTTTTTTAGCAACTGCAACACAGTTATGTGTATTTACGAAAAATAAAATCGTAGCCACGTGTAGTGATGAAAAAAAAAATCCTATTTATCAGCAGCTGCAGGTTTTTTTTGTAACTATACGTAACTGCGTCGTAATCGACTTGTAATCGAAAAAACGTCAATAAGTACCTGTTTTCTAAAGTTATATTCGTCTTACTGTTATCACTAAATTGAGACTCAATATAGATCGGTTATAACAAATTCATTGTACTTTTAATCTATATTTTTCTCAAGAATGTCATCTGATTCTGACACTGCCTTGGTCAATCGTCACATTGATAAACATTGGCCATTTAGTAGTTCTCGATCTAACAGAGACACATTTTCATCTCAAGGTTTGTTTCTATTTCATAGAAAGAAAGAAAAATAGAAATAATTACTTTTATTAATATGTTTGTCTTAATGACTTAAGGTTCAGGGTCTTGGAGCAACACATTATGTGTTATTTTCATTGCCCTGTGCATCATTGGTATTATTATTGCTCTTCTCTTTATGATTTTTGGGAAAAGATTTAAGAAAAACAAACAATCAATAATACTTGGCACAAGTACAACAACTAAAGAACCAGAAATCGAAGATATATTACTAAAACCAAAATATCAGCAAGAGCCAAATGTTTAAACATTTTTATCATTTATTCTTGTTATCTTCCAGTTCTTGTCTTTTTTTTATAATTCAGTGTGCGTTTTTTCCGTTCTTTTTAGTGTGCAAAGTGTATTTGTGTAAGAGAATAGTGATCAGTAGTTTTATTTCTTTAACTTTTTTTTTTCCTAACATGTACACACACATATTAATTAACTGTATTAGCTCAATTGATTTACAGATGATTAATATCACTTGAATGGTTACATTTTTCAACTTATGATTTATGGATATTTTAAATGACTAAATAATTATTAAATATAAAATAAATCAAGAAAATATTCCAACTTATTGTTCTTATTTCAAGTTCTTTGAAAGAATAAATTCATATTGCTAATGCAACAAGATTTAATTCTATCAATCGATTCATTAATAAAAGTAATTGTATATGTTAAAATCTGTATCACTTTTCACATTACGAATAAGTTATGACAAACATATACACCAAAAAAAATATTAGTGATATAAAATTGCATATTAATTTGAAATCATGAGATAGATACGTCATAAGAAATAGTCTTTTTTTTTGTGTGTAATTGGCTTAATATTAATAATCCGTTGCAGTTACAGATATGTGAAATATTATTGTAAGATGAATGAAAGGACAAGGTTTTTTTCTTTCTGAAGATATTTGAAAAAAAAAGTAAATATTGACTGTTCACTTCGTTTTTTTTTTTTTGGTATAAACGGTGTTCCATAAGTAACGACTTCACTTTTTTTTGTATTTGCGATATTCAAAGGCGAAGATATATTGAATATATATATATATATATTTGAAGAGTAACATTTAAGCTATCATACAATAGATGCTGCATTTAATTTGCAGCAACGGTGAGAAAGTGTCACACTGGTAAAAATATTCATAATTAATCAAAGTTATTTTTTTAAGTTTTTTTCTGTAAAGAATTATCCATTCAACATTTTATGAATATTTCTATCAAGTTTTGACTTCAATTTCTTTCCAAAACATACCTTATGCAATTCTCTACAAAATGCAAGAAAAAAAGTTCTTTACAAGAATAACTTAGAACGGTCAGAAATCTGTTTAGTAAGAAGAAGTAAACTAATTTGTTTTGTATAAAAAAAAAAAAGAAGTGTATGTGAAAGTAAACTTTTTTAGAGTGATCGTTTTTCGATTATACTTTTAAAGGGCTGTTTTTATTGGATTTTCTTGAGAATTGCAAGGCTATCTTTTCTGGAAAGAAAAGGTTCAAGTCAAAGTATGAAAAACTAACAGAATTATTCATTGAATACTGAGTGAATAAAACTTTATAGAGAAAAATGCAAAAAAATGGAATTGATAATTTGTTTTTCACCGATGTGATACTTTCTGGTAATTGATGTAAATTGAGTGTATTTTCTTTTGAATGAAATCTTAGATATTATTCTTAATATACCGGGTGTTCCAAAATTTTTGCAACATTTTGTATTTTGCATTTATCTCGACTTGCGAAAATGATAAAATCTTGATGTTTTTCTTAAAAGATGCACCGTGAAAAGCTCTACAAAAACTGCATAAAGAAATCTCTATTAACTGGTTCTGATGGTTTTCCGATGCTTAATACGAACAACCTACATAGTGGCGCTATGTCCCACCGTATTGAGCATTGGAAAAATGTTTGAAAGACCTTTTTCGTTTTGCAATAGGGATTTGTTTATACAGATTGTGTAGATCTTTTAACAGCGCATCTTTGAAAAAAAAGATCAAGATCTTATCATTTTCTCAAGTCGAGATATAGACGAAATAAAAAAACTTATAACATCCGGCAACAACGTCACGCCTATCTTCACTTTTAATCATCTCGAAAACCATAAGGACCAGTAAATAGAGATTTCTTTATACAGTTTTTGTAGAGCTTTTCACGGCACATCTTTTAAGAAAAAAATCAAGATTTTATCATTTTCTCAAGTCGAGATAAATGCAAAATACAAAATGTTGCAAAACTTTTGGAACACCTGGTATATGTATATATATCTAATCAATGCGTTTTCCCCCTTTGAATATGGAAAATCAAGAATATATAAACACGTTTTATCATGAAAATAGAATTATTTTATCTGCTGCATGTTATAACTAAATTGTTTCCATCATTTGTTAGAATTTTAATCTATAGTTACTCTGTACCTTAACAATAATTTAATTGAGCACCTACATTTCGTTGCATTCTTTTACAAATTTTTTTTTAATATTTAGTACCGATTATGTCATATGTTTACATAACTATTTTTTCTTATATCAGTTAGCACTTCAGCATCTATCCGTAACTATTTCAATTCCAGAGAAATATCATAAGAATTATTTAGTAGTTCATCCATTTTGATTGTTGTTGTCTATTTTTCTTCTTCGTTATTTTGCATAAAAACAGTAGGTTTACTATTTGATGGACAAGAAAAGAGATTTTCTATCATAAACTAATCAGCCTTCGACTTAATTTCATAAATTAAAGAAATCGTAAGAATTTAATGATATAGAAAATGATGACAAAATAAAATCACGTCATTTGTTACAAACTTTAAACTATATATCATTACATTGAAAAAAAAAACTACAGTAAATTAGATGCAGATTTATATGGAAAATGTATGTTCCACATTTCAGCCTCTAAGATACTAGTTGTGTTAACAAATATTTTTTGTTTACATACACTTCGAAGATTTGCTGAAGATTAGCATATTTAACATAACATTGATGTGTTCTTAATTTTTGAGATACTCTCAATAATGAAATTCTTCCTTATCTTACTGTGTTAATTCAATTGTTAATGGTCTATCTGAAGGTGAAACAGTATCAAGTAATTTAGTTGATGTAGCTCTAACAGATATTTATGCAAATAGTATATCATCATCAACAATAATATTCATTAATTGGTTCAATCCATGATTATTCAACAACAGTAACTCATTAAATATATTTAGCAATTCAGTAGTGAGGTAAGTCTATCTATCAACCAAATATATCATGCAAGTAAATAAGGAAAAAGGAAATTGTTGATTAAAACAATCAATGAAAACAAATTTATGTCTAATTGATGATAACAACGACTATATTCTTCTTTCATGAGCTCGATTTAAATCTACATTACGTTTTTTTTTCAAAAGTTTTTTGTTTAAAACAATAGAGACTCTTGAAAAATGGAAGAAATAATTCAAAATGCAACGAAATGTTACGAAAGAAAAAAACAAAAACAAAAAATAATATCGCTAATGTATGTAAAAGAAATATGCCTATTTTTAGCAAGTGTGATGCAGTTACATACGACTACGTTTTTTTCATCGTGACTACATCATAATTCGATTGTAACCGAAAACAAAATAAGGTTTTTTTTTTTTTCTCTGTCGTATTTGTGTTGCTCTTATTGCACAGATTCATTGTGTTTTCAATCTATTTTCGTCTATATCTTTCTCAAGTATGCCTTCTGATCTTGACACGATATTTGACGATTCTGATGAAGACTCGACAATTGATAGTTCTAAATCTAAGATAAATGCATTTGTATCTGAAGGTTCGTTTCAATTTCATAGATAGAAAAACAAAACAAAAATTAACTACTTTTATAATGTATTTGTCTTAATTATTTAAGGTTCATGGTCTGGAAACAAGTTATTATTTATTGTTTTAATGGCCTTGTGTATCATTGGTATAATTCTTGCTCTTCTCTTTATAATTTTAGGGAAAAAATTTAAGAAAAATACACGATCAATAACAACTCGTTCAACTACAACAACAAAAGAAGTAGAACTCAGAGATATGTCACCAAACCCAACATATCAACCAGTGCCAAATGCTTAAAAATTTCTGTCGCTTGCTCTTTTTATCTTGTTTGTAATTTAGAGTATTACATTTTCCTTGTTTTGGTGTGCGTATGTATATGCATGTGCGTAGTGTTTTTGCGTAAGAGGATAATGATTGGTAGTTTTGTTTCTATATTTCTTTTCATAATATACACATACACCTATTCATGCTGATTGGTAACCTTAATTGACTCAATCTTACGATTTATGGATACGAAATGACTAAATAATTATTAAATATAAATCAAATCAAGAAAATATTTCAACTTATTTTTCTTATTTTTTAGTTCTTTACAAAAATAAATTCATCTTGTTAGTGCAACAGATTTAAATTTATGCAACGATATATTAATAAGAGTAAATGTATATGTTAATATAAATAATTCGTTGCGGTTATAGATAAGAAAAATATTGTTGTAAGATGAGTAAAAGGGCAAAGGTTTTCTTTCTGAAGATATTTGAAAAACAAGTGAATATTGATCAGTTACTTCACTTTTTTTTGGTATAAAGCGTGTTCCAGAGAAGTAACAACCCCCCTTTTTTTTTTATCTTTTCCATATTCAAAGGTGAAGAGGTATGAAATATAAGTTATATATATATATTTGAAAAGTAACATTTAAGCTTTTATTCAACAGAAACTGCATTCAATTTGCATCAACGGTAAGAAAGTATCATATTGGTAAACATATTGAAATAAAATTTTATTAAAGTCATCTTCTACTTTTTTTTTTCTGTAAAGAATAACCGATACAGTACTATGTGAATAGCTTTGCCAATTTTTGATGTTTTGACATGAATTTTTTCGTAATGATAATCTGCACAATTCTTTAAAAGAATAACTTAAAATGTTCTGAAACCTATTTAGTTAGAAGAAATGAAATAATTTGTTTTGTAAAAAACAAAAAAAAAAGTGTCTGTAAAAATGAACTTTTTTTTTAAATGTAAGATTGCTGTTCAAATATAGTTTTTCGTTTATCCTTTTGAACAGTTGTTTTTCTTACATTTCGTACAGAATGGCATAGATATTCATAACAGATAAAATATTGCAGAACACTTTCGTATTACAATCAAGTACTTGTAATCTACTAGAAAACATCCTGATTTATTTTTAGTTTAGAACACTATTCATTTAATGTATAACAAAATGATGAATATTATAGGAAAATACATTTGTTTATCAAACATGTTGTTAATATTCAAACAATATTCACTACCTACAAATCATCAGAATATTAAGCAAGTACAAAGACAATATCTTGAATATTGAAAAAGGACAAATTACAAACGATTTAAGGCTTCCCTCCCCCTCAAAAATCGATATCAGCCCAGATATGTTCAAATGGGCTGAAATTTGGAACATATGTTGGGGCTGAAGTGAGGAGGCTGTGGTAAAATTTTCAGCTCGATACTATGACGTTTGACAGAGATATGAACCAAACAAGGGTCAAAAATAGCTCATTTTCTGTCCAAGATTTCTCGGTCCAGGTTCATGCTACATGTTTAATTTTTTTTTTATTAGAAAGAGCATATCAGGATACAGGGCACCACAGAGTTGTTTTTGTTTAAATTCTTACTTTTTTTAGTGGAAAAGGGGATCACAAATTCAATGACTCAAAAAAAGCGCCAAAAATGGGTGTCTAGCTACATAAATGTCTGTATATATAATAAAAAATAAAGCTTAATTAAAAAAAAGGACTCTGTGGTGCCCTGCACCTGGACATGCTCTTTCAAACAAAAAAAAATTCAAATATATTGAAAGAGCCTGGACCGAGAAATCTTGGACAAAAGATCAAAAAGTCATAAACCGAAAAAAAACGAAAAACATTTTTTAATTTTTCAAAAAACAGTTGGTTTTTCGAATAGGGGTTGACGAAAATCTTCGAAAATTTTGTACAAAAAGGAGGTATCGACGAAAACTTTTTATCAGTTATGAAAGAGCAGATCACGGGCTATCTTCCCATGCGTTTATCTCCATTTCGACTTTTTTGACGAAAATTGACTTTTTTTGAGGGAGAAGGGGGCCTTAAGAATTTTATGTTTCATAAATAAGATTGGAATAGAAAATTTAAATCTAATTTAAAGGCTATCGAATATATATGAATATAGAAAATCTGTCTTTTGTTAACAATGCAAATGGGAATATCGTCCGGTATAATAACTATTCATAGTATAATTGACGAAAAAGATTATTTAACTAAAGCATATCTACGTAATTTCATGTAACGTATACTATAGAGGTCGCTAGTTTTAGATGCACTCGCGTCAATTTAGTTCTTGATTGGTAGATTTCAATCAAGCAATATCTATACTTCTTATATTAAAAAATCTGTACAAGAAATAACTTACCTCTCATATTGAGATAAATCTAAAAAAAAATCGAACAAATGACTGCACCAACCACAACAGTAACAACCGTAGTAACACCAGCAACAGCACCTTTTACACCAGAAGAAGATTTCTTTTCAATAGCTCATCAATTATTTGATCAATATCGTACAGCTATTTTTGTACTCACTGGAACAGGTATTACATTTTTCTCTTTATCATATTCTTCCTAATTAATATATTTTTTTCAGTAATGACAGCATGGTTATATAATAAATTTTGGGTGAATCGAAAATTTTATCCAAGTATGCAATTGATGCCAGGTAAAACTGTCGTTATTACAGGTGGTAATACTGGTATTGGTTATGAAACAGCTAAAGATCTTCTTCGACGAGGTTTGAATTGAAGCATTTATTTATTTATTTTTTTATTAAATATTCTATTGTTATTTTGGGATTATTGATAGGTGCTCGAGTTATTATTGTTTGTCGTAATATGGATAAAGGTCGTCAAGCTATTCGACAATTATGTTTCGATACTGAATGTGAAGAAAAAAATATTCGATTAATGGAATGTGATTTATGTTCACTTGAATCCGTTCGTAATTTTGCTAATTTATATAATAGTGAAGAAGAAAGACTTGATGTATTAATATGTAATGCTGGTCTTGCTTGGTCACAACATGTCGTTACAAAAGATGGATTTAATTCAATTATTCAAGCTAATTATCTTGGTCATTTTTTATTAACAAATCTACTTTTAGATAAATTAAAAAAATCTCGTCCAAGTCGAATTATTAATGTTTCATCGGGTTCACATAAAAGTTTGTATTAAAATGATTTAAATATATTTTATGTCAATTTTTTTTTGGTTTGTCTAATATAGGAGTTAAATCAATTGATTGGTTTGATGCATTTACACAATTTAAAAATTGTCATCTATTAGGTGTATATGCAACATCGAAAGCATTTCAGATATTATCAACTTATAAATTAAAACAAAATTTACTTAGTAATCTGCTTGAATATTTTTTTTTCTTATTTTAATCATATTCTATTTAGCCGAAGGTGTTAATGTATTTGCATTACATCCTGGTTGGGTTTGGACATCTATTCAAGCACCAATGCGAGAAGTTCTTGGAATTTATCGATTTCTTATTGTCTATCCAATATTAAGTTTGTTTAAAATGACTTTTGCTAAAACACCAAAGGCAGGTGCACAAACAACTATTTATTGTGCAGTTGAACCTTCACTTGAATATTCACCAGATCTCTATTTTAAGTATGTATCTTTCATTCAAAGAATAAGGTATCGACAATTCGAAATTTAATCAAACTGAAGCGAATATATGAATGTAGAAGAGTGTAAAGAAGAAAAAGCAACAACAATCATACTTATACTCAAGTCATAAATACGAGTTTGTATTCTAAGCGCAGAATATACGCGTAGAATGTTTCTGTAACTTTTGACTATAAAACTATACATAAATCTTGACTGTAGTTTACTGAACAGTGATTCTTTATATAAAAAATGTTGCCGGAATGGAAAGTTTGGTTAATTTATTAAAAAAATGGGAAGATTGTGACGTATGGTTATTTTGCGCTGAAAGAACGAAAATAGGAAAAATGGCTATTTTTTCTTACGATTGATTTCATAAAAGCCTTTACTCTTTCAATATATTTTGATAAAATTTTGTCGCTTGTTTAGAACAAATTTCATTTATAGCTCAATAGTCAAAAGTCATAGAAAAATTCTAATCAGGAAACTATTCCAATTGACATCCACCATTTGAGTTAATGTTAGGTTCAGACAGAAGTCTTGGGCGCCTAATTTATACTGAATTTCGATCAAAAAATTTGTCTCTGGACAGATCTAATGACTCTTAGAAAACCTTAACTACGTCACTCACAAAAAATGTTTCCTCGTCGAGTTATTGAGTTCTTAGTAGAACTTGATTTTTTGTAACATGTCCATGACAAAAGGTTATTTTTGAAAATTTTATATCTTGACGAAGAAACATTCTTTTTAGCTAAAACTCTGAGAATACTCTAACAGTCATTAGAACTATCTATAGACAAAGTTTAAGATCGAAACTCCATGATTTGATTTTTCGAGGATTACCTATAAAATGAGTCGAAAATTTAGTAAATCTGTCATAACTTGCCTCCATAGGTCTATGAAAATGAACCCTTATAGACTTTTGATAGTCTCGTCCAGACCTCTTTCTGGCCCTAATATGAGCTCAAACAGTGAGTCTCAGTTTGGGCTAGTGTCCTGCAACCCGGTCGGGTACCCGGCACCCGACCCGACCCGGCACATGGGTTCGGGTAGGAAACTGCCGGGTCGGGGCGGGTACCGGGTACAAAAAAAAATAAGCGGTGG